>PIJE02000389.1:87456-92456 GCA_002895965.2 Coryphaenoides rupestris | reverse complement strand
TGCATGCAAAGCGACGGGAGGTGGTGGGGGCGGGGGGTGGGGGGGGGTGGGGGGGGATACACATCCATCACCGGGTTGCAGGTGGCCTGCTGGGCTCCGGGATGGAGGAGCATTCATTATGTTGACTCGGCCCGCGCCGGGGGGACGCGAGAGGGGTGCAGGTGGGGCTCAGGTCTGTGTGTGTGTGTGTGCGTGTGTGTGTGTGTGTGCGTCTGTGTGTGTGTGTGTGTGTGTGTGCGTGTGTGTGGGAGGGGGGTGGTGGGTCTGGATTAAGAAGGCATGGAGCAGTGCAAGCCGGGGTCACGATTTAGGGGCCGTCGCGGAGGTAGAGTGCCCCTGTGCACCGGAGGGGTGGGCGGTGTGTGTGTGTGTGTGTGTGTGTGTGTGTGTGTGTGTGTGGGGTGGTGGGGGTCCAGATAATGGGCTCAGAGTGGGATTTCCAGGGGGGAGTCAAGATTAGGGAGGGGAGGCGGAGGGGACTTGGGGGGCTGGGGGGGGGGGGGGTTGGGGGGGGTTAGTTGGAGAGCTATTGAAAAACGTAAGTCCTGCACAATTACTTGAGGATTTACCAAATAATTCCTCTTGGGTGTGAGGTTGACGACAGGTGACATGTGTGGTTGAGTTTGATGATAGAGTTAACCCCGCCCCCTTGACAGGGTGATTTTCGAGTTAACCCCGCCCCTTGACAGGGTGATTATAGAGTTAACCCCGCCCCTTGACAGGGTAACTATTAGAACACTGAGCAATAATGTCTCGAGTGATCTGGACATGCCGATATCGATAGGACCTGCAGACATCATTTCAACTAGGGCGGGTGATCTGGCAAAAAATATAATCATGATTTTATTTCCCATATTGATCGATTTTAGATTTTTTCCCCGATTGTTTTATAACAACATATAATTTGATAATGCTGCCAGTTTGAAGAGTATCCTGATTATGATAAATGAAGAAGACACCCGAGGGTTCATTAGTTAAACTTTAGAACAGTTTATTAACAAAAATAATGTCAATATTAAACACTGCAAACATGCTGTAACAGCCTTACTCAAACACACCTTTCAAATTATTAAAATGTAAATAAAACTGAAAGCTCTATTTGCCTAGGGGAGGGGAGGAGGGGGTAAATTAATTAACAGGGATAAACACTACACAAAGAAACCAACTAGTTTAAGGAAGTCACATCAAAAGCTCTCGGTTGTCAGCAAGAGCCCCGCCCCCCCAGCACCTCTGAGGGTTGGATGGGGAGTACTGCTGGCGTTCACACGCCAGTGTGCTAACCACCAGCACAGACCGCAGAACCACCAGGACACCTGCTGAGCATGGTCTCCGGGCGTATTTATCTTTACCGTTCACGGGACTTAGACATAAGAGAAGGCTTTCCACAGGACCGCATAGTTGAAGGTAAGAACTCTCTCTGCTGTGCCACCAAAGCGCATGAAGCGGTGGGAGGTGGCATTTGACATTACACTTATGCTGCATTGTTAAGTTGGAAAAAGGACCATAGCTTTCCATCGTGACTTGAACACATGACCTTGGAATTGATAACAATGCACTCTCTCCACTGCACCATCAGGACATGGCTATACAATTAACAGGACTTAGGGTTAGGGTTAGTGTTACGGTGTCGACTTAAAAGTACCACTTCATAGTGTGGTGTCTCGGTGGCACAGCGGAGAGCGTTCCATATCATAGACTTCACGAAGCGCCTTTTGTCGACAATTTCGTCACTTTGGAACTCTCGTTCCTCATGGTGTCACTCATGCTGTTGTCCTTTCTTTGCGTCACTGTTGGTAATACAAAGTCTCGTGCTGTGGTATAAATGGGCGTGTCGAGCCAAAACACTGCTGACTGATGTGGTGTTTATTTCCGGCGCGTGATGACGCTGCTGTCTGATCTATCCAGATCGAAAAAAGTCGCGAAGGCTGATAGATTGAGATCGACCAAAAATGTATCGCGATCTCGATTCGAGATCGATTAACCGGCCAGCCCTAATTTCAACGATAAACATTTCTATCCTGAAGTATGTGTCTGATCAAATACTGGAATAAAAAATGTTTGATTCATTATTAATGAACATTCACCCCACACATGAGCCAATGCAGCGTACAATGTGTACGACAAGCTGCAGGTCAGTCCACCATAGAATGATCCCAGACAGTAAGACACTGCTAATGGAAAACTGAAGAGAGAGAGAGAGAGAGAGGAGAGAGAAGAAACCAGAGAACAGGACAGACAGAGGAGAGAAGAGAGAGAGA
Organism: Coryphaenoides rupestris; assembly: GCA_002895965.2. Classification (NCBI taxonomy): domain Eukaryota; kingdom Metazoa; phylum Chordata; class Actinopteri; order Gadiformes; family Macrouridae; genus Coryphaenoides; species Coryphaenoides rupestris. The sequence continues at coordinate 90,198 of PIJE02000389.1, read as the reverse complement.
CAGAGAGAGAGAAAGAGTGTCAGAGGCCCGCTGAGTGAAGTGATGGATCAGGCTCTCCCTGTGTGAGAGCGAAAGTCCACTCAAAAAAGATCACTTATTTTCCCCTGGAGTGAACTATTTCTCTCCACGCGGCACTCCTCCATCAACACAACATGCTTTTATTTATTTTTGTTATTGCCATCACTGTGTGTTTTATTTTTCTTCTAGGTCTGGTGACCAAGAGACCATGTCCAACGATATTTCATCATCCATATCGCACATATTGTTGCTGTAAGGACGACCACGTACATGTAAACACACACACACATACGTCCTCTGAGGTGTGAGGGCCCAATCCTTACAGCGCCCAACACACAAGCGAAGACCATCAAACACAGAAAACCAGGCAGCGCACCAAACATACTTTATGCATTAGCAGGTTTCAAATAAAGCCAGGGCGCTATCGCTTGACAGACTTTAGCACCGTTTTTTTTGCCAACAAGAAACAGCAATCACTCGACCCTGGTGAGTTTCAGACGTACCAGAGAGGGTGACGTCACTGTGTGTGTGTGTGTGTGTGTATGTGTGTTTTAATCTAAAACTACGACTATGGTTCAACCTCCGACCACAGGGTTGAGCCACAGGAGTCAAAGCGGTGTGACTATTCTTTTTGCTTTCTTTGAGCAAACAAACCATCTCTATATGTACACCGCCAACGCCTCCCGACAGGATCACAGCGAACACAGGATCAGGGGGAACATACGTCCAGGCACCCCCCCTCTCCGCCCCCCCCTTCATATCCAGCACTTACACCTCCTACCCCTCCCACCACCACCACCACCACCACCACCACCCCTGTTTCGCTTGTAATCTCTGGGTTCACAGGGGCATCTGGGGGGGGGGGGGGTGGGGGGGTGTAGACAGCCAGGGGAGTGACGCTGACAAGGAACATCAAACAAAACAGTGACACACACACATGCACAGGCACACACACACACACACATGCACAGGCACACACACACACACACACACACACACACACACACACACACACACACACACACATGCACACTCTCACCCGTTTGAGATGGAGACAGGGAAAGTATAGGTCACTGGGAGGCCTGCGTGGAGAGCGTGACAGCGAAACAACAGACCTTCACTAATTACCTTCTGCAGGAGCCTTATCTGGGATCGTGCTCGCATTACTACTGTCTGGACAACCGGGGCTAATACAGGGGCTAATACTCAGGAAGCCTCAGGAAGCCTCAGACCCAGCTGAATTCCAAAGTACCAAAGTACAAGAATGATATTTATGTATGTACAGTGTGTATCCACAGAGAAATATACGTAAGTGTTTGTAAGTGCATTCATACCACCAGATGTGTGACATCGTAGAACATTGTGCGGGTTGATTATTCCCAGGGCCGAAATTAAGCAAGAATGGACCTTTCCACCCTGTCAGTCATGCGGAGAATAATAACCAATAAGATTGCCTGATTTCTTAAGACCACGCCCCTTGCAACAGAGCCGCCATGATGTCCCACAAACAAAGCTTGTCCCGCGTTGTTGTGTTCATAGATTAGACTACAGCTACATTTAGTTAGAACAACATGGTTCTTAGATGCACTTGGGGAACGTGCAATAATGACCACAGATATCCAGAGAGATTACAGGGAGCGCGTTTCATCCAGATTTGGAGTATCCATGCAGTCTGCAGGACTTGTTTTTAATACATGGATAGAGCTTATGTATTTTACATTTGGACAACTACATATGGCCTCATAGAGACATTATTATTAAAAACATGCCTGAAAACTTTCCTTCTACTTTAGTCATTATTGATGGTACTGAATGTAAGACCCAGGTGCCATCTGCACTGGCTTTACAGAGTCAGCTTTATAGTGACTATAAGTCAAGCACAACCCTCAAAGCATTGACTGGATGTGATCCAAGTGGTTCTGTCATTTTTGTAGCTAGTAGTTAGCAGATCTTAGGCTTATTTTCATTGTAAACACATCACTAACGTACTCACCCTGCTTTACATGTGCAGTAGGACTCCACGATTTTGTCCTGACAAATTTCAATGTGGAGTTTGTGAGGCGTTTGTGTCTTCCGCATAGATCGCCAACACTTAGCATCAAGTTTTATGTTGTCATCTGCTCCGTCCGAAATCCGAATGTCACGGATATATCCTTGTGTCAAATAGTTCAGGCCTTTCTGTAGAACTCTCTTAGATAAAGTAGCGGCATTTGGCAAATAACATACAGCGCTATTGAGAGAGAATCATCAGCGGGGGGGCGTTGTTCAGTGGACATTACTAACATGCTGCAGAGCTGTGGGAAAGCTTGTGGGGCATAGCAACAGTAACTAGGGGGGGCGGGACTTGCCGTTTGAGTAGGGAAAGGTCCATTCAGGCGAACTCCTGAAATTCTAATCAAGAATTTCAGGAGTTCTAATCATGAATTCAGCAGTTCTAATCAAGAATTCAGGAGTTCTAATCATGAATTCAGGAATTCTTATCATGTAGTCAGGAGTTCTAATCAAGAATTCAGGAATTCTTATCATGTATTCAGGAGTTAAAATCAAGAATTCAGAAGTTCTAATCAAGAATTCAGGATTCTTATCATGAATTCAGAAGTTCTAATCAAGAATTCAGGAGTTATTATCAGATATTCCAGGATTATAACAAAGAATTCGAAGAGTTCCTTACAAGTTATTCGGGAGTTCTTATCAGGATTCCATCAGTGGCGACACGTAGCGGCT
>PIJE02000389.1:32456-77456 GCA_002895965.2 Coryphaenoides rupestris | reverse complement strand
CGGGACAGATGTTACTGAATACACGAGTCAAACAGTGAAATCACTCAGCTTGCGCCGTTTGTAAATTGTAATAACAACCAACTCACCTGAGATGGTGCTATGAGTTTAATTAGATGTTTAGTATTTGGATGTTTTGTCTGGACTATACTCTTTGCTACAGCCTTCGCCCCAGAGAAACTGAGTCATGAGAAAGTTTTACAAACAGCTACGTTATGTACAGCATGACAGGAAAAAAACAAAGGGTATTGTTGAGGAAGTACAAATCAATTCAAAACATCGATTTCAATGCGTGGCACACATTGAAGTGTTTTACGTGATTTAAAGTAAACATACGCGACGGTATACAGCATTACTAGCACGATGGCTATGAGCATAAGGGCACGACCGCATGCTAACCGGGTCTCCAATCTGTACGAAAACTTTAATTAATTATGATTACCTGAAAAAAGTTTCAATTGGGGCCATCAGGTTGCATATATATTTGATCCGAAACTGAACAATCTCTAACACATGACCTTGTGCCTTTGATTTGGACTTGATTTTTGAAGTTCCAACACAGATGCTGGACAGATTTGTACTGTACATGTTAAGCTAACTTAAAGGGCCCCTATTTTACCCCCAGGTGTGATTGTTATTAGCCATCAGAAGTGGTGTCAACATTGTCATGTGACTACCGTCTAGTGACATCACAAATGTGAGGGTCCACCCAGCAGTATGATGGGTAGATAAACCAACAGCAATCCACTGGGTAGGCTGGTAGACTGATCCAGTCATCCTACATCTGAAACAGCTTGTAATGGCTCATCACACTCACGTGTTAAAATAGGTAAAATAGGGGTCCTCTAAACATATCCAAAATGAGCACTCAAATGAATAATCCAAACCGTATATACATGGACAGCAGTAAAGGAACAGGAATTGTATTGGCACAGAACACAGTTGGCTCCCATGACCTGGATATTGTACAGTAACGCGACCAGTCGTCATCTCAGCCATGTTTTGAAACAAGGTTAAAAAGGGTTAGAAAGGAGAAAACAATATGGCGTAAAAAAACAACTCAAAACCTTTCATCCCTCTTCTCTAAGTGCTACCAGAACAGTGTTTTCTGTACAATTATTCTGTTGTATGAAGATTAGCTGTCCGAGCTGTGAGTCACCTTATATCACCACTGTGTATATAAGACACCCGTTCGCTTGGATCCGACCATTTTAAAAGCCATTGATTTTAAGTTAAGAGAGACAGAGAGAGATTTAAAAGTTGCAGGAGGGTTAATGTAGACAGGTGTTGTGAGATTGTGAATGAAAAAAAATACCAAGCATTCAAATGCTGCTACCTACTTCCAGCATTGCAGAACCAGCCTGTCAACTACAATTACCCTGGCAGTACCATGATAAGTGGCGATCACATCTATTCCTTTTCAATTCATCAATCAGAGAAAACTAAATAATAATCATACAAAATAATACAATACTACAATAAATAAAAAGAAGCAAGCAAAAACCCAGACATGTCAGAGTTAAAAAACAAAACAAGTTCCAGAGTCAAGTTTAGAGACATTTGCTTGAAGAAGCAGCACTTGAGAAAACTGGAGAGAAAGAGAGAGAGAGATAGAGAGACAGAGAGAATAACTGGAGGCAGACTGAAAGAAGGGTAAGACAGATGGAACAAAGACAGATTCACACATGGACACACAGGAAGTGACACACAGGAAGTGACGGAGAGTCCGGAGGGTGAGAGTGAGAGTGAGAGAAACCGGAGAGACACAGAGACAGAAATAAGACATTCCTTTGGCACCTGTGCCACAGTGGCAGTGCTCTTCTGCAAATTACTGGAGCAGGAGACACACGCGCACACACACACACACACACACACACACACACGGCGAAAGGTTCTGTGAAAACACACACCGTCTTGCCACCAGAAAGACTCTCCTGTGGTCTACCGCAGTGGACAGTCTACCGCAGTCCAGACCACCACCACCCACCACCTGAACCCAAAAGTGCAGCTCCCCCCCCTCCCCCTCTAGGTTTGTCTCCCGTCACAGAAGAACCTCTGAAGAATCTCTGAACTGGTTTCTGCCATCGCTGACAGGCGGACCGACCCGAAATAAAAGGGGCTTCCTGGGTTCCTTGAAGTGCCTTCCTTCCGTGGCTCAGAATCCAGTTTGTGTCGAGGTTGTCATGTTCCCCCGCCACAGAAGACCTTCTCGGGTTGAAAACAAAGCAGAAAAAAAACAAAAAAAAGACAGAAAAGAGCTCTTCGGTGGGGGGGTGGGGGTAGTGCAGATGAATCGACTGTACGCTGGGGTGGGGCTGGGGAGGAGGCGGGGCTGAGAGAGAGAGGGGGGGGTGGTGGTGGAGGGTGTGTGCCTCTATAGGTTCTCCCCGGGCTGGTACTGGGGTTCTGTGGATGTGAAGTAGTCCTCCAGGAAGCCCTGCAGGTACTCGAAGGTGGGCCTCTCCTCGGGCTCCTTCCGCCAGCAGGAGAGCATCAGCTCGTGCATGGAGCCAGGACACTCGGACGGACACGGCATCCGGTAGCCCCGGTCCACCTGGTCCAGCACCTCGCGGTTCACCATGCCTGCCATGACACAGGGGGGGGGGGGGGGGGGGGGAAGAGAGAGAGAGAGAGAGAGAGAGAGAGAGAGAGAGAGAGAGAGAGAGAGAGAGAGAGAGAGAGAGAGAGAGAGAGAGAGAGAGAGAGAGAGAGAGAGAGAGAGAGAGAGAGAGAGAGAGAGAGAGAGAGAGAGCAATGAGATAGTTTTAAAGTCACAGTTTGAATCAGGAAACACTCTCACCATAGGGTTTTAAAGGTTAACTACAATGCTGGGATGTTTTTGTGAGTTTTCTGCCACCTAAAGGTTAAAAATGAACAGTGATTGTTCAGTTCAGTTCAGTTCAGACAACTTGATTAATCCCCAGCAACACAACTCAACAAACAACAAACATTGTATAATTTTTTATAATTTCATGTTATTATTACAAAGCGTATTGCAGTATGCAATGCCATGTGTTTGCCTGTGAGTCTCAAGATGATGCTAGCATATTATGTTCCTTATTTGAACACAAAAACCTTTTTGTGTGAATTGTATCCCTAAATTAATTCTCATGACTTGTCATTGGAGGGAGTTTTTAATGTTATGATTGCTAAGGACTGTGAGTGTATGTATGTATGTATGTATGTATGTATGTGTGTGTGTGTGTGTGTGTGTATGTATGTATGTATGTATGTATGTATGTATGTATGTATGTATGTATGTATGTATGTATGTATTGTATGTATGTATGTATGTATGTATGTATGTATGTATGTATGTATGTATGTATGTATGTGTGTGTGTGTGTGTGTGTGTGTGTGTATGTATGTATGTATGTATGTATGTATGTATGTGTGTGTGTGTGTGTGTGTGTGTGTGTATATGCGTGCATGTGTGTCTGTATGTGTGTGTGTGTGTGTGTGTGTGTGTGTGTGTGTGTGTGTGTGTGTGTGTGTACCTGGGTAAGGGACTCTTCCTTTAGTGGCCAGCTCTGTCAGCAACACACCAAAGGACCAGACATCAGACTTGATGGTGAATCGGCCGTACAGAGCCGCCTCTGGAGCCGTCCACTTGATGGGGAATTTGGCTCCTGGTGCACCATGGGAAACGGAAAAAAACCACCATGAGCTGTTGTGGACATGCAGAAGTCACAGAAGTACCAAACACAATGCCATAAGAGATTGTGCTCCCTTGCACTTGACGGGGGCCACATTTCCATTGTTTTGACAGCAAAGCCCATGTTGCAAAACAAGTTCATCCACCAAAAAGTCCTAGCTTTAATGTGATTGGCTAATGTTAAGACACAATGTCCAATTGAAAGCAATGTTTGATTGGGCGCAATGTGTATAGCAAGGCTGGCTGGCTACCCTTGACCTAGCCAAGCAATATGGACACATTTGTGTGAGTCACTTGGCCTATGATTCATGTTCATGTGAGCCTTTTTTTTGTACTAAAGAATTTCAGTGGAATGTATTATTACTCTCTGTACGTGTCATGGTGATCTCCAATCCCTGTAAATATCTTGTGTGTGTGTGTTCCTATTTCTTCTGAAACGTGGTTTGAGGGCAACAGACCCTTTTCACAGAGGCACCATCATAGGAAAAACACAGGTCATGATTACGGCTCTGCTCCTTTTATGTACCAGGGCAGCACTGGTAATCGACTTATCTTCACTAGTTTAGTCTCCTACCCGTGCCCTGGTACATGAAAAGGCGCAGACCTATAATTAGTGTTATGAGAGTGTCTCTTAGGAAACAAGAGACCAACGTTCCCTCTAGCCTCTCTATATGATCATATCTTGAACTTCCACAGACATCCCATCCCAGTGACAGAGAAGGCTTGGAAGACTCCTAGTCACCCCCTAGTCTCCCGGTCTGCCTACCCTGTCTGGCGGTGTACTCGTTGTCCTCGATGAGCCGTGCCAGGCCAAAGTCAGCCACCTTACACACCAGGTTGTCCCCCACCAGGATGTTGGCGGCGCGGAGGTCCCGGTGCACGTAGTTCATCCGCTCCACGTACGCCATGCCGGCCGCAATCTGGTGGGGGAGGGGAGAGGGGGAGGGAGAGTGGGGGAGGGGGAGGGAGGGGAAGAGAGAGGGAGTGGGGGAGGGAGACAAAAATGACAAGTCAGCAGAGGGAACAGGAGGAGCTGAGCAACGCAGGAACGGACAGGGGAAGGGAGGGAGGGTGGGGGAGAGGGAGGGATGGAGAGGGGGCAGGAAGGAGAGAGGGAGGGAGGGAGGGAGGGATGAGAGAGGGATGGAGGGCGGAAAGGGGAGGGTGGGAGAGGGTGGAGGGGAGGAAGTGAGAGGTGGGTGGTAAGAGGTGTGGGGAGACGGTACCTGAGACGCCATGTCCACCAGCTGAGGAAGACGGAGCAATTTGCCCGCGTCGCCTTTCAGGAAGTCCAGTAAACTTCCTGTTGGACAAAAAAAAAAAGATATTCAGGGAATCCGGAGACAATTACACAAAGAAAAAGACCTGTCCCGTGCTCAACAAAACAGAATAGTAAACAAAAGCCGCTGTAGATGAGGGAGCATATCATGTCATGGGGGGCAAGTACGTAGTAAGTAAGCAAGTAGGTCTAGGATGGGGGGCCGGTTAGTCTAGAGCAGGGGCCTCAAACCCACGGCCCTCTGACCTAATTCATCCGGCCCGCAACATGAGGTCAAACATAGTGTATCCTGGCCCATTTATTCATTCATACCTATAGTGTGCACAAATCCAATAGACATCATTTTGATTTGGCGAACCACGGCAGACAGAGATCTGGGCGTGTGTGTGTGTCTGCATGTGTGTGCATCTGTGTGTCTGCGTGTGTGTCTGCGTGTGTGTGCGTGTGTGTGCGTGTGTGTGCGTGTGTGTCTGTGCGGGTCACCTTGGCTCATGTACTCGGTGACGATGTAGATGGGCTCCTCGGACACCACGGCGTACAGCTGCACCAGCTTCTCATGCCGCAGCTTCTTCATGACCTGCGCCTCCTGCAGGAAGGCCTCGGGGGACATGGTGCCCGGCTTCAGGGTCTTGATGGCCACCCGCGTCGTGCCGTTCCACGTCCCTGCAGGGAGAACACACAGGGACACACGCCTTCCCGTCACTATCTGGCTGTGACCAGGAACAGACCCTCCCCTCTCTTGCCCGGTGTTGTGTTTTGGTGGGTTTTGTTGTGACGCGATGTTTGAACGTTTAAAAGGACGGTGCGTCAATGCAACAAGGTGACAAGCTTTGTTGTTCGCACAACACACGACACGTTGACCTTTCACGCCCAGCTAAGGTTTCGTCCTCGTTGGACAAGACTCATGCATTCCACACACACACACACACACACACACACACACACACACACAGAAATCGGGAAGGGCAAAACCGATAAATAACAGAGAACGCAAAAATGAATGAAACCGGATACTTCGAAGATAAAGACTGTGAGGTCAGCCCGTTCCCCAGAGCCAGCGGCAGCCAGCGGACAGATTACAAGCCGTCCCTCAGGAGCGACTATCGTGAGTTGTCGACACACACACACACACACAGAAATGACGTCAACGGGAGAACGAGGCAGCAAACATCGGCCTGACAGCAGACTCCTCCCACTCTACGATGCTACGAAGCAGAGCCAAGTGGCCATATCTTTCTTGAGTTTGGCTCGAGTCGGTGGTGACACAACCGCAAAAGCGCAAGATGTAATGGGAGATCGGAGGCCAATCGTAATGGAGAGAGAGCGAGAGCCAGATTGAGTGAGGGAAAGAGAGAGAGACTCACCCATCCAGACCTCCCCGAAGCAGCCCTGGCCCAGCTTGAGGTCCAGGCGGAGGGACTCGCGGGGGATCTCCCAGGCGTCCCGCGCCAGACCCTGCGTCTGCGGCTTGGCCACGGGACACACGTCCGTCAGTGAGTGACACAGGCCGTCCGAGTGCTCTGGAAACAACACGACAGGGACGACGGTGGAGATGTTTGTGCATGTGTGAAGATCACCACTTAACGACAACCACAAGTGTCTCTTCTTGAGCATTCCCGCCTAAATGACATGACAGCTGTATCATTAGAAATGTGACACCGTGTGGTTTATGTGGACAATACACCCATATGCTTGCAACTTCTCATTTCTAAATATAAATACATGCCATAAACTCCTAACTACCGCATGAGACAGTGGTAGTTAAGAGGTTAAAGCAATGGACAAATGGAGGCACGAGGCCGGGGGGTGGGGGGGGCGGGTGATGTGCGGTCTACTGACTGCGGTAGTGGAAGACCAGCTGCTGCAGGCTGGTGAACTGGGTGCGGGACGTGATGTAGAAGCCCCCGCTGTCCAGCTTGCGGATCTTGTAGTGCTTCACGTTCAGCCCTTTGGTGTTGTCGTAGTCCAGCACCGACAGGCAGTACGCCCCTGGGGACACGGGAGAGGGAGGAGGAGGGAGGAGAGGAAGAAGAGAGGAAGGATGAGGAGGAGGATGAGAGGGAAGGGGGGGGGATGATGAGGAAGAGGAGGGAGGGGGAGGAGGAGAGGGACAGGGAGGAGGGCAGGGAGGAGAAGGAGAAGGATGAGGGCGGAGTAGGAGGAGGAGAGGGAGGGGGAGGAGAGGGATGAGGAGGAGAGGGATGGGGAGGATGAGGAGGAGGTGGAGGGTTGTTGTTGCATCGACAAGGTTAGAAAGACGAGCCTAGAGAACGTACACGTTATCCATGACAGCTGTGATTAGTATCGGTCGCCGTCTGCCCTCCACTTCCTCATAGTAACATCCTAATCCTAGACGTCACAGTATGGACCAATGAACTACAATACATATATGCCCTCCACTCTGATCACTCCCCCATATTTAAGACCATGAAAACAAGGTGATGTTGAAGTAATGAGACAATATACGTCATAATAAGTGTGGGGGAACAACAAATCTAGAGCCAAGCAGATCTACCAAGATATAACTTCTAGTGTCAGAGAGTGTTTATTGAGTGTTTATTCAAAGTTGAGTAACTTTGAATGAGTGCAAAGCATTGCTGATTAATTTTCTGATCCGCTGGTTGCTTCAGGCACACGTAAGGTGCAGCAAACTACACCCTTCTGGTAAAACGTAAGGGTAAAAAACGGCTATGGTTTATAGATAGTATATAGTGTATAAATAGATATATAGAGAAAGATACGTTTGATGCATTCTTGAAATGAAATGAAACTTGCCCGTGGCAACAACAGCTTGTGGATCCACCCTGCGGGCCTATGAACATGTGTCTAAATATGAGCTGCACACACCTCCTCCCATATACCATCCCCTATATGTGCATGTGCAGGACTTGTGTGTGTGTGTGCGTGCATGTGTGTGTGTGTGTGTGCACGTGCATGCGTGTGATTTACAGCCGAGGGGTAAAAGGCAGCAGCCTCCTAAGGACGACCTAGTTGCGCTCGTGATTCACCCCTATTGATTCCCAGGCCCCAGTGCACCACCCCCTCCGTCCAATGCTCCCTCTGCCCCCTCCCCCCTGCTCCCCATTCCACACATACTGTACGAAATGGATCCGCAACAACTCCCTAAGGACCCGCCGCCCTGTCAGATTCTACGTCAGAGTGCGGGCGAGAGAGGCAGAGAGAGAGGCAGAGAGCGAGAGGGGGGAGGGGGCGGGGGAGTGTTGATACACTGAACTCCAAGGCCGGAGCTCTGAGGCTGCAGAGAGAGTGCGGCAAGTACCACCAGCTTTCAAGTAACAACTACCTTCATTAAAATGCTTGGCCCCCTTTCTCTCTTCAAAGCCATTCCCTCAAGAGAGACCGTCCACCTAGCTGAAATTGAGCGCTCTGGCTTAAGGGATTCAGGGTTGATGCGTGTGAAGTAACGAAGAAATAAAACTAATAATTGTCTCTTAACTAGGTCCGCTTCCAGTTTTAAAAAGGGCCGCCCCTGGCCGAGGAGTTTCTACAGTGTTATCCACGTGCACACGTTCGCAAAAATGAAAACGAAAAGGGAAATGCGTCACTTGTTTATGCTCTGCCCCAGCACCTCCAGCAGGTGGAGCTGGTGGGGTGGCAGGGGTGGGGGAGGTGTGGGGGCTGGTAACCCAGGGAAACGCGCTATGCATCTCATTGCACACTGTATCTCTGTGTAGAATTACATAATCTCTTCTGAGAAAAGACACAGCAAATATGTATTATTTGGACCGCAACCATGACACAAATCACTTGAAGACAGTGCTGTAATTAAGTAAAGTGGAGATCTAAGGGGACGTCGCAGACGATAAAACACAAACATGGATGTCAAATAGTATCCTGTTTTTGTGGCTGTGTTTGTATTTACAACCGTCCTTATGGTAATGCTTTCCTGCAAACAGTATTTATATTTACAGCTGTCCTTATGGTAATGATTTTCTGCAAGCTGTATTTATGGTAATGCTTTTCTGCAAACTGTCTTCATATTGACACAGGCTTTATGGTAATGCAGTGGAGAGCGCTGCCATATGTGCAGCTTGCTGCCTACAGCTGTCGTTTGAAGACATTTCTGAGGGATGACTGGAATACAGTCACCTGTTGTTCACTAATGCTGCATGGAGACATATGGGAATAGGGATTTCCTATAGCGTTGCACACTGTGGCATGTGTGTGTGTGTGTGTGTGTGTGTGTGTGTGTGTGTGTGTGTGTGTGTGTGTGTGTGTGTGTGTGTGTGTGTGTGTGTGGGAATGGCGGCATCGTGGGTGGTACAAAGGGATCTAAATATATACGTTTCTTGCATACCAATTTAATGTATTCTGTTTTGCAGTTCACTTGGTTCATTCCAGTTCATTTGGTTCATTCCAGAAATGATGATCGGGATGGGGAAGTAGAAATCATTGGGTGGCGGAAGACCTTTTCTACTCATCTTTCAAAACACCAACATCTGAATCACAACTGCTTTGTCTCGGATCAGTCCCCCCATCCTCCTCCTCCTCCTCCTCCTCCTCCTCCTCCTCACCTTTAGTGGTCTCACTCTCGCGCACCAGGAACGTTCCCCGTCTGTTCTGCAAGCTCAACAGCAGCCTCTCAGAGTCTCGCCGAGTGATCTTCCCAAAATACCACCTGCCAAATGGAGGGGGGGGGGGGGGAGGGAGACATTAGACGAGGGAGACACATGACAAGCCTGCACGGCTGCTGGTGCAGACAACTGCTGATCGAGGCTGTACGACGCCACCGGCAGGAAGGGTTCCTCCTCAGACTAACCCACTAACTCACAGGGCTGTCACAACACCAGCGTGTTGGTGGTTGGACTCAATCCCAGTGTTAAAAAAAATATTCAATCAGTCTCTGAATTGAAAGTTGCCTCTTCAAACATATTCTTTTTTGTCAAATTAAATGTATGACGAATGAATCACTATTTTATTGCCGTTAATGTCAAGAGATATCGTTAAAACAAGTCAAACACTTGAATCTTTGCATTCCACTGATAACACAACGCAGTGAATGTGTCACATTTGTGAATGTGTTACATTTGTCATTGTTTTAATGGCACCTCAGTGTTTCACACTATCACGACAGAATGAATGTTGCCGTCTAATGGTGTCTAATTGCCGCATAATACGTGGCAGCCTTTCGGCGCTCTGTCTATGCCAAACATGACTGCATTCCTTTTTGGGTGAATATCATGCTTCGTTGGGGCTGCATTCCACTCCTCAAGTATCCTTCCTTATACGATTACAGCATCAGTGTGATGCTGTTAGTATCAATGTGAAGAGGCTATGGCTAGGATGGGGCGTGGAGAACTAAACTGGGCAGGGGAGAGAGAGATGGGGGGAGGGTTGCGGGGCGGGGTGTGAAGCAAATCTGTGCAAATCTAAAATAATACAATGAAGGAATAAAAAAAAAGAGCAAAGCCAAGTGTGCGAGAGATAGAGAGATAGAGAGAGAGAGAGAGAGTTAAATTAGGGGAGGGGGTGATGTACTCTTCTGCTTGGATGGAGTCGGATGGGGCCACGTAGTTGCTGGGGATGTACCCGCTCTCTCCGGTGGTCAGGGAGCGAGCCAGCCACCAGTCCCCTTCCCTGTACATGGATTAATGGTATACAGAGAGAGAGAGAGGGAGAGGGAGAGAGACAGTCAGACAGAGAGACAGACAAACAGAGAGACAGAGACAGAGACAGAGACAGAGAGAGAGAGAGAGAGAGAGAGAGAGAGAGAGAGAGAGAGAGAGAGAGAGAGAGAGAGAGAGAGAGAGAGAGAGAGAGAGAGAGAGAGAGAATATTACTATGAGTGCTGAGTAAGTGAGTGAGCATTTCACTTCGGTTCAATCTGAGGTCAGTGTACTTGACGATATGATCGAGAGCGAGATATATATATAGTAGTGTGGAAAGATTTTTCACGTGTATACACATCTACATACGTCGACATGGGCTGTATTGAAATAATATCAAATATTCAGTGAGGCATTTTGCAGTAGCCCATTAAACACAGTGCATCAGATGAATATTGATCTAGAAGCTCCCAGCAACTCTTTCCACTGAGCTGAATCTACTGAGCTAAGTAATTTTAATGCTGGACGCACCAAAGCACAAGCAGGCATCTCCATAAAGGGGTGGTGGAGACATGTTTGGACTGCACAAAAGTAACAATACTGACCTGAAGCTGTACTTTCTCCTAGGAGAAACCGTGAAGCGTGAGAAAAAGAGAGAGAGAAGAAGAAGAAGAAGAAGAAGAAGGAAATATGACGGAAAACAGCAGACACGTCAAGACACAGCAGATCGGGCAACGGCGACGGCTGTAGACAGCGTGAAACCCACCGCTGGTAGACCGCTAGCTTAGATACCCACCACACACCGGTGATTCTTTTATATTATGAGTCATACAAGCCCCTTGATGATGAGACGATTTATTTATGGAAATATAAAGTTACTGCCGGAATATACTTCCCGGCGAGACATTTTATTTCGTATTTCCTTCATCTCAATGTTCCAATGTTATCAAATACAGGCCGGAGGAGGAGGGGGGGTGTGGAGGAGAGGAGGAGGTGGAAGAGAGAGGAGGAGAGGGAGGAAGAGGAGAGGGAGGAGGAGGATGAGGGGGGGAGAATGAGGGGGAGGAAGTGGAGGAGACAGGAGGAAGAGGAGAGGGAGGAGGTGGAGGAGAGGGGGGAGGAGGATGAGGGGGAGGAGATAGAGGAGAAGGGGAAAGAGGAGGAGAGAGAAGGAGGAGGAGGAGGTGAGAGGAGAGGAAAGGGAGGTCGTTATTTTTCTTATTTAAAATATTGTCACGTGCTTCCAAATGAAGGGATCAAAACATTGTGACGATTGCCCAAATGGAATGGCTACTGTTGAGCATGCTTCCATGTTACACACTTCATTGTGACCATGCTGCTGTTACTCCAGCTACCAGACCGCCACCCCCCACCCCTACCTCCACTGCCAGGAAGTCATGGCGGGAGAGACCGGTACAGAACAACACCATTGTTAAAAAAGCCACAGGAGCACCTGCTCTAAAACGTTGACTGGAAACTGGTGCCTTTTATATTTAGCTGTACTACGTTTCCTGCACGGGCCACAAAAAAAAAATTTCTGTCTGCGGGAGGCGTGGGGGTTAGGTTTCAGTTAAAGTGAGTACAACTTTCGTTCTATGCAGGAATAAGAAAATAAAACCATGATGCTTGCTGTATTTATTGTGATCCCTTGTGGAACGTCTGTTTATCCGACAATGACTGACGTTGTCTTTCTAACTGTTCTGTGGCTATGATTGGGCTCTGGGTGACACCAGCGCTCTAGACAAGAGGAACGCAGAGATATAATGCTGATTTTCCCACTGCATAGTATCGACTCGACACGGCTCGCTTTAGAGCGTTTCCACTAGGCCAAAACTGGTAACTGGTACCTGGTACCAGTTGCAGTGCAGTAGTTTGCTTTTGAAACGAAGCAGGTACCAAGCAAGGCGAGTCGAGTTGTGCCGGTACTATGCAGTGGAAAAGCGGCATAACAGTACTTTAATCGATTTGGGTTTACATCCGAGAGCGGATCAGAGCCGCTGGGCTACCGTCGGTGCAGGGAGTCAGGGAGAGGGTTTTGGGCACCCATATATAAAAACCTGTGACCGGGCTCCTCCTTACGTGTTGTTGACGATCTGCAGCCTGTCGCCCTTCTTGAAGGTCAGGTCGGAGGCCGTCCGTGACTCGTAGTCATACAGGGCCACGAACGTTGTAACGCCGCCTGCGACACACGGGGAGGAGGAAGGTTCAAGTTCAAGTTGTTTATTTGTCATTCATTCATATACACAGTTTACAAGAACAAAATGGCATAACGGGAGCCGGAGGAGCCACTGCGTCCATGCACGCCGCCATCTTGTCGAACATGCACCACGCGTTAGACGCACATAGAACAAAGTGCTTAAGGAAGTGGTCGTTTCTCCACACATACCCCATGACAAACAACCATC
Source organism: Coryphaenoides rupestris (assembly GCA_002895965.2). Classification (NCBI taxonomy): domain Eukaryota; kingdom Metazoa; phylum Chordata; class Actinopteri; order Gadiformes; family Macrouridae; genus Coryphaenoides; species Coryphaenoides rupestris. The sequence continues at coordinate 64,553 of PIJE02000389.1, read as the reverse complement.
AATCAATCACCCTCCTCCAAAGCCCACAATCAACTGAGCCACACAACTGTACAGCAATACAGAACTGTACAGCAATACAGAACTGTCATTTGTATAACAAAGCATTTGGATGTGATTTGTGCAGTGTGGTTCAACAAGCCGAATACCGAGTTCTCTAGGGGAATATCCACTTGTTGCTGACATAATTGACCTCATAAACATGTACAAAACTACACCATTGATGCAAAAACTGAGCTCTGAGTCCCAGTTACACAAGTCATTATTTTATTTTGGGAACGCATTGAGCATAAACCGCTAATGTTATTAGACCGGAGGACTGCCACTGCCACCTTAACTGCAATGCATAATTTTCATAATAACTTATAAGTTACACAATAAGTTACTTTCAAGTGAAGTCAACAATTCTTGAAACTCTGATTAGGAAAATCGATTTTTTCTATTTCCTACATTGTTTTCCCTGACCGGAAAAGGGCTGTCAGTTTCCAGGTAATCTAGGACGCTTGGGAAGCCTGATGGATGCCGATTTCCATTGGCCATAGGGTTAATGAGCCCATGGAATTTCTCCAGCTAATCATCGATTAGTATGTTAGTTAAAGAGCGAGAGATAGAGAGAGAGAGAGACAGAGAGAGAGAGAGAGAGAACAAACAGAGAGAGCGAGAGAGAGGCAGCAGGTCTATCTTGTGCGAGCAGACGAGGTGCCAGTCTCTCCAGACAGAGCTGCATTAGGCCCACCATCTGGCCAGTCTAGACACATTACGGTCCAATGTCATCAGCCAGCACCCCGGTGCCCTGACGCACTTCAAACGTGTGACATTCACGTTTCAACATCTCAGTGTTGGCGGTGACACGACGTGATAATAGTCTGGCGTCTATCGCACAAGCAATGTATTCAGACGCGATCAAACCTATTCCTATGGAAGGAGTGAGTCATGCTGATTACTGCTAGGAGAGGGCACGTCACCGCAGTCTGAAGAAGACCTTCGGTGATTATAATGAAATGAGAGGCTTTATTTTTTCCCCATTTGTTTGCGCAACCAATATTATATCTCGTAGCTGGCTCCACGCGAAAGGCTTCTCAGCTACTTACTTAGAGTGTCATGCAATGAGAGGTAGAGTTCTTCCTATTGATTATTTCATTCAGCGTTATCACATCACATCTCTATTGACTCCCACAACCACTTCTAGATAATAAAATAATAATCCTCCATGCATCCTCCAACGCACAACAGCATGATGCTAATGGTCGACATTATGAGGCTAATAGTGCGTTATGGTGCTAATAACGCAATGCTGTGGCGCCTGATATTAATAATCACCAAAGATCAACATTACATCAATATTTACATACATCATTTCTCTGAAGAATCAAATCATATTGATGAACGTGTTTGATGTGGTTGATGTGTCAACCGTGTCCTTCCCACTTCTCTAGCCTCTATAGCCTACAAGAAGACTGATGTTCATGTTCTCCGCATGTCACCATACAGACCATGTTGTATTTTCCAATCTTCCAGTTTCTTTAGTTCATTACAGCGCGTGACAATGGCTTACCTTGGCTCTAATAAGGAATTCACCAACCCACACATAACACACGGGAGAATAACCCAGCTCGGGTGATATAAGATGGGGCCACTCAAGCAGAAAATTAAAATACATTCATTTGTATTATTGTTTTGAGGCTGCCATATCGCTGATAGCTGTTATTGCTTTTCAGAGAAATATGATGCATCCCTCTCCCAGTAATTTAAGTCCCTGGATTAATGCTGCATGCATGTCTGTGATGTGCACTGCTGCCTCAAAAACCCCTCGGTCTTATGGCATCTAGATGGATAGATATATAGTATAGGCTACAGATGTATAGTGGATATCTACAATACAAACACACAATAGAACATACATAAATGCGCAAACAGATAGAGAAATGAGTACACATAGTGACCTTTCTCCTATGATACCGTGTTAACAATAAAATATACAATAGGCTAATACAATGTCATAAATAAAGTAGGGCTGGGCAATATGGAAAAATGTATTACCACAATAATTAATGGCAATTTTACCTGATATCTATAAATCTATAATAGTACAATATCTATAAAAGTATTCTTATAAATAAAAAATAAACATTTTAAAGGTAGTATAAGTAAGATTCAGTGCATTCCAAGCTCTGTGGGTTGAGACAATAACAATCAGAAAGTAATGTTAGTTCTAATCATAATTAAACCTTGTACACATTTGAAAAGCTATGAAATATATATATATTTAAATTATCCACGCTTATATGTCACTTTGTTCCTTTTTCCTGCGAAATCCCGACTCAAACAGAGGAGAAATCAGCCCAAAACCTGTTCTGCGCAACAGAGAGAGTCGGGGGAAGCTCTCATGTTTTAACTTCAACCACAACCACAACCTCACATCACAATATTACTATTTCATTTCCTATTTGTACTTTGTCATTTGCAATTTGTCATGCTTTGTTACCCCTAAATGCCCGTATGACACCCATTGCACTCTGAACCATCCCTGGAAGGAGGGATCCCCCACTCTGAGGTTCCTCCTCGAGATTTCTTCCTTGTTAATTAAGGGAGTCGTTTCTTGCCCTTAGGGGGGCGGGGCTAGGGTGGTGTCATAAATCACGTTTGGCCCATAACACGTTTGGCCCTTTGAGACTGTCTTGTGATTCAGGGCTATACAAATAAAATTGAATTGAATTGAATTGAACCTGCTCACAAATTGGCAATTTAAAGCGATTTGCATCTCACTGCAGGTCATTACATGGATGTATAGCATATAGCTCTATGACTATAACTAGTCATAGAGCTATCTTCATGTTTGTGTATGGATTCTCTACCCTGACCCCTTCCTCTTCTTCTGTGAACCCACCCCACACGAGGGCCTACCTGACAGAGGGCCCCTCTGCGGCGAGGTGAGCGTGCCTGTGTGGTCCACGCCTCCGAAAGCGCCAGCTCCGGGGTGTTGCTGGGCGCGTGCTGGTGCTGCCCACGGTGTTCCCGCCGGCACGTGCCCGCCGCGGGGCTCCGGTTGGGGGTCTGGGTCTGCTGGGCGGGCCCCAGGTGGTGAAAGGGGCCGCCGTCCGGGCCCGGGCCGATGGTGCCGTCCAGGCTCATGGAGCGCTGCTGGCCTGGCTCCTTGGGCTTGCTCTTGCCTGCCCCCATGTGCACACACCTGGGGGGTGGGGACAGAGGACAGGGGTCAGAGGTCAGGCGGAGGAGGAGTTCAGTTGGATTGACTCACTGATGGCCTGGAACAAACGTCCCTGGTCATCAGTCTCATAGCTGCTGCTAGCTTTGAGGTGTTGTTATAATATGTCATTGTTTGTCTCATCTTGCTGATTAGAATAAAGGGAAGTTGTGATCCATGCGTGATGCTGACATGGTTAAAGAATTATTTTACTTGTTTGAAAGATATTGCGATACGATTAGTGGGAATGATGATGATTCTTGCATCACATTTTTCATTTCCATTGAAAAAACTATCATGATATGACATGGGTTGGGGTCTGTACCAAACAAACATGCTTTCTTGCATCTGGAGAAAATAATACGACACTACCTCATTTATAATGGTGTTATACATTTACAATAACACATTTTACCCGAATCCAAAAATTGTAGCTCCTGCGATTTGGATATTGCACTTAGCCATATTGTGATTTCAATGATATTTCGATAAGGCCCAGGCTAATTGTTCAGCCCTATGCTTATAGTCTCCCTTCTCCCGCAGATTAAGTCATTTTGTGGGGATTGACGAACTCTCCTGCATCACCCTTTTATTAATTCTGACTATGGCACCTCACAGGTAAAAATATTGATGTATAAATCTACAATTATAACAATCTCGAATGACCACATATTCATATAGATATTGTGAAGGCGCAATTCACATTCACATTGCATCACTTTTTTGAACATACAAATGTTTTAATAAATAAATACATAGGACTTAATTATTCATATATGACCATTCCAACAGCTTACCCCTTTTTTCCCTCAAACAAACGTTATTTTTCCAAAACTAAAAAGCGGTTCCCCTCATCATTGGAGAGTTCCGTGCGGCCGGCTATAAATGTTCTGAGCGAATAGGAACAGACGTTTAATCACTTCCTTCTTGTTTTATCTTTGGCAACTGAAATCCCCCCCCCCCTCCCCCCCCCACTCCACCCCACGGCTGTGAGCGTGCGCCGCTGCTGGCTAGCTGCCGCTCCATACGTGCTAACCTTGGAGCTCTTCCAGGTACTGCCAAGCTCCCAAAAACACAATGACAAAACACCTTGAAAAACACAAACACACACACACACACACACACACACACACACACACACACACACACACACACGCGCGCGTGCATGCATGTGTGTATTATTGCTCACACACCTTAACAATAAATTAAAATCAATCTTATTTCTCTTCCACAGTTTCAACGAGGAGGGGCTACTTTCTGTTCTGGCGGGGGGAGGGGGGGCGGTCCTAGGGGGCGAACTCGAGGTCATTTCAGAGCGTACAGGACTAAACAAATACCAACACAACAGACACAGAGACATGCTCTGGGACTGAGGCTTACGGTGAGCAACAAGACACAAGAGAGGCCATACATTTCCCACCGCGGATTTCAAGGGTGACTCATTACGAGCTTGTTTAAGCTAGTTTACCAGATACTCACATACATGCACACACACACACACACACACACTGTGAATTGAACTTCTCCGTTTCAGACAGTGTACATGCTGTGTGTGTGTGTGTGTGTGTGTGTGTGTGTGTGTGTGTGTGTGTGTGTGTGTGTGTGTGTGAGAGCAGCTGTTCCTTACTTCCCATGAACACACAGTTCGTCATGCGACAACCCCCCCCCAGCGTGTCAGACGGAAGGCTGTCTGACGGCCAGAGTGAGTGTGACGAACAACGGCGGGGAGAGAAGGGGAACAGGAAAAAGAAAAAGGCCGTAAAAAGATCGGCGTGGGCGCCTTGTCGTGGTGGGCCCACGGACAGCTGGTGGGTGGAGAGGGAAAGAGAGAGCGAGAGAGCGAGAGACAGATACAGATAGAGACAGACAGACAGACAGCGAGAGAGAGACAGTCACACACACACACACACACACACACATGCAGGGAGGAGAATTCCCCTAGAACATATCCCGCTGGGGGAATGTGTGGGCGAATCGATATGTCTTTTGTGTGTGAGTGTGTTTGTGTGCATCTAGGCATGTACTGTGCATGCATGATTGCAAGCGTACGTGCGTGATCACACAGGCTTTGAGAGTAAACCCCTGTTAGCCACTGATGCGCCACAGTATGTGAAGGGGGGGGGGGGGGGGGGGAGTACCATATCCCATGGTGCACCACTGAATCACACAGAGACAGACCCCACAGGCCTCCTGCTGCAAAAGAGAGGTCAATGTGGGCAGAGGGACCCGCCGCTCAATTAGGCCGAGAGGCTAGCAGCATGGAGGAGCGGGGGTGCGGTTTAATGGACTTTGGGTCTGGCTGGTTTGGTTGGTACCGCCCGGAGCTCCGGTGGACGGCAGGACTCGCGAGCGTCAAGTTCTTTGAAAAGGACACCATGCTGTTGTGTGTTGGTCGCTGTCGGTGGTTTGGCTGGACACCGTCGCCGACTAACTGACCCAGACACGGTAAGCCGTGACCGCTCCCGTTGGCCGTCTGACTCTGGACCAGCCGTTCAGGAAAGGTAATCACAGGGGAATCTGACACCGACAGAACATTAACAATATCTGACTAGGGCCGATAGATTAAACATCATGATCATTTGATAAACAACCTTAGATTTTTAGAATCCAGGAGTGTCATCTATTACATTTTAAGACGCCACACAGTGAAAGATCTTAAACGTAACACTGACTTATCACTCTGCCCAAATAAAGTGAATCCCTCTCCCTTGCCAAGAGACCACTTTAGCCAGCTGTTGGATGACCTTGATACCCACAGCCAATTTGTCATGTGCAAAGCAAATCACTGAATGGTAGAGAGCCTTAATTTAAGCATAGCATAGCATTACTCCGACACGGTACATTATAGGCCTACTATCTTACTCCCCAGTGTACGTAGACCCTGTTAAACCTGCTGGTTTGCTCCATGGTCGTTTGCTTCTGCCTGAGAAGCTATGCCTCAACGCTATGGTTTGCTTTGGTCTGTTGCTCTGATCCACACGGCTTCCCCTCCCTGCTGTGTGGCGGTAAGACACACAGTCCTCCACACACCGTAAGATAGGCCACAATCCTCCCATAGCGCCTTGGTCACTGTGATCTTGCTCTGCAAGGCATCGCAGCCACTGGCTGAGAAAGAAGAACTGGGAAGGAAAAGCCCCAGTGAAAGATAACACAACGAGAGATTGTGCTCCTCTATCAAACGTGAGGTGTGGAAAGTGTCTGAGTGCAGCCTACAGCCTGCCATACTTAACACTGAACCCCTGAACTTAAGCTGAACAGTAGCCTTGAAGCTAGCGGCTAGGCTATTTGGACAATGAGCCTACTACCCATTCACTGTATTCACTGAGCAACTGTGTGTTGGGACTACAGAACAGCCAGTAGAAAAGGTTCCTGTTCAAGAACATTTCCTGCCTTTTAATCTACTTTTTCTCCATTTAAATTCCCAAATTGAAATTCATTTAGCATAGCTAAATGCTTGTGAAGGTACATGCCGCATTACGTTAATGCAGTATTTAGAGGTTTCTCTCGTCCAGTGATGCACTTAATGTATTCATGACTAATGTGTCATGACTTATCATTAAATAAAGCATAAAGTGCTTTGCAATCAGCCATGCAAAAAAATATATAAATACTGACCGCAAAATAGTGTTCGGCTACAGACGAACGGAAATGCATGATGATGCTGGAGGCATCATGCTAGCTCATGAATGGCTTTAGACTAAATGTAGGAAGCAGAACGGGAAGAAGCAACACAACAAGTGACTTAATAGAAAGTAGCTTACATTATTTGAAGCAACTGTATTATTAAACCCAGATGGTGGGATGGCTGCTATTGCAGACTGAAAACTGTATTTGACAAAAATGTGGCTCTATGCGCTCGCCTATTGTGATATTGTTATAACATTTCTGTTGGAATGAATGCACCACATTCTACTGAAATCCCTGATCACTAGAACCTCTCTGTGCACGCGCACATCAGCATCGTGCACACGCACACATCAGCACTGTGCATGCATGCGCACATTCACATAGTGCACCTCACACACACCTCAGCATTGCTGTCGGAAGAAAATATCCAGGGAAATACTGGCCTGTACAATATTAGAATCTGAGCAACAAAAAAAAAGTAATCGTTGGTGAGCACAATCTTCCACAATGTTCCATATTACAGGTACAGGTGCTCCGACCGGTTCAGCCAAAACACTGCACTGGGCTGGCTGTCTCAAAGTCACTGCAAGTAAACAAATGTGCTCGCTGCCTCCGGTTGCTTCTCTCTTACATCACATGGTGGCCTCATCCCAACAACAACAACTAAATATCTGACCTGCATCTGATCTGACACACAACACGCTGAAGAGGTGGGGCGGGGGGGGGGGGGGCGGGGGGGCAGAGAGAGTGCGTGAGAGAGACAGCGGTGGACAAGTATTGACTGAAGGAATCAAAATGGAGAAGACGAGAGAGAGAGGCTGCACTCAGACTCAATCAAGATGACAATGTGTGTGTGAATGAGGTGGTTTGCGAAAGAGGTTTGCAAAAGTCGAGTGTGTGTGAGATGAAATTAGATTGAAGAAGAGTATGAAACGCCAGCAAGCACAAAAAACAGTAACGGGGCACCCTAAAGTGCGGGGGGGAGGAAGGAAGGAGGGAAGGAAGGAGGCAAGGGGAAAGCGAATGAACATAGGGAGTTGTGAGAAGAGCCGGGCGTGGCGGCGACAAAGGAGGGAGGAGGCGACAAAGACACAATCCGCTCGACAAATCCATTCTTCCGAATCCACATGGGTACATAACAATCAAGGCCTCCATTCCAGAGGAGACAGTCGATGTGCTGAAAATAAGGGAGGGGGGGCATTCAAAAGCTTCGTCTTGGAGATTTGCTGGAATACTAACTCATTCATCTCAGGTTTATTTTCCCCCTCTGAATGTTGCATTATTTGTAGTAGGCTTTCTTTCTGGTGTTTGCACGTGAACTAGAGAAACTATATGAGTAACCGATCCTCTGAACATGTGGAATGAGGAAAAGAAACCACAAAAAACGGAAAGTTGAGTGGAGAGCACTGATGCGTGAGTGAAAAGGAAAGAGTTTTAACACACTGCCAACAGTGCCAAGACAAGCGACATCCACTACTGTAGGGACCAGGAATGTGTGACATATATCAGCACGGACACTTCCCAATGGCCAATAGCCCACAGACCACAGCAACTCGTGTAGCTCCACACTGCATATATAAGAAAAGACTCAGCACTTCCTGAATCCTGTGTGAAAGATGTGAATCTAAGACAGACCTTGGTCTGCACAATCCAAGCTCAGACATTTAAAAAAAGTACGACATATCAATTCTACGGTCATTCAAACAACCTCAGCATGACGGTGAAACCAAAGCAAACCACAAAGCGGATCCGTCACCCTTCTGCCTCCACTTCCTCAGACAGCGCTGGTTAGCAGGATGGTGGCATGTTAACTTTGGCCCTGACAGAGGCCAGTGAGTCATAACAGAGCGGAGCGCTAGTCAACCCGCTGTGCTTCAGAGAGCGAGCACGACCTCAGAGCCCTGACTCTCCCAACACAACACTCACACAACGCATGCCAGACACACTCGTGTTGCCCCTGTCCTTGTCCCTGTGATGGGTGCACGTGTGTGTCTGTGTGTTAAAACCACCGTTTCTCAGGGTCAACCTCAAATGAACAATCCTACAATCATTGTCGTTGTCTGCATAAATCGTGCTTGTCATCTTAAATATAATGGGCTTAAATATACAGTATACCCTAGACCATAAACATACACATTTTAGATATTGTTTGGCCCAAAAAGAGAATAGACACAAAAGCATCACATACAGTAAGACTGAGCTAAGTTGTTTCCAGCGAGTTGTATATTATGTACTGGACCATGACCACATCCACACAAACCAGAGTTATAAAGGGATGAGAGGACAGCATTTTTTTTAGGTTATAACACCTGCAAATGTTGTGAAACCACAAGGCAACCGCTACCACGTGACTGAACACCTTGCTGAAACCACAGCAGTCTACAGAGTGGACCGTGATGCATCTGATGATGCCGTCGTTTTTAAGCCCCGTCCCTCATGTTTCAGCACACTGAAGCATTTTGCTATGAACTAGATTAGATAAAGAATTACAAATGGCATTCACACACTCCAGCGTAACACCGGAACGTATCATTCCATATCTGCCTCAGACCTCGCAATTGTCTATCCAACAAAAGGCAGTGCACTGCACAAACACACACACACACACACAGAGAGAACATGAGAAGAGAGGGAGGAGAGGAGAGTCAGAGCTTGGCTGCCAGCTGATAAAACATACTTCCGTTTTCTGTCCATCACTGAGTGAACAGGCCGACCTACAATGGTTTCTGGCGATGAGGACGGCTGCTGTATAATTAGCTCTTATTCTATTCAGTGCCGCAAAGAATAGGGAAGCAAATCATGAAAAGTCTCATCCCCACTATTGAAGTCCAGACCCTTAGAGAGACAGAGGGAAGAGAGACACACACACACACACACACAGAGGGAGAGAGAGAGACACACACAGGAAGAGAGACACAGAGAGAGAGAGAGAGAGACAGAGGAATAGAGACACAGAGAGAGAGACACACAGGAAGAGAGACACAGAGAGAGAGAGAGAGAGAGACAGAGGGAAGGGGAGAGATAAAGAGAGTGACAAAGAAAGAGGGCAAGAGACAGAGAGTGAGAGAGGGAGAGAGAGAAGCAGTTATCTAAATGGAGGCTCGTGTTGGCTATATATTTAAAGGACACTCGTTCTAAATGGTCAAATACTCTCAGGTGTCAAATATTATTATAATTGTATTATAACGTCACAAGTTGACACAAGACATGATTTGCTTCCTTTGCTTCCTATAACAACAGCACCATTGTATTACCAACGTGTCTCTGGTCATGACTGCTGATCTTCTCTATCTAGAGGCTCCCATCTCATCTCTACTCAATAGTATCACTCATACCAAATACCTCCTCGTATTCATCATGTAGCATAATTGCACATAGACAGGCAGCCTAATGCCAATATTTCCAATCCTACACACACACACACACACACGTTTTGTGTGACTATATGTTACTACATATAAACGCACAATAAACGCGCTGCTTCCACCGCCGCCACGATCCACGGGGTTCCCGCCAGTTGTTGCGAGCCGACCTGAGGGGTAGGGTGGGGTGGGGTGGCAGGAGCAGCTGCTGTCACCGTGAGCCCACAGACACACACACACACACACACACACACACACACACAGACACACACATAATAGTACATGTAGTCAAGAGTAAACACACAAACACGACGGATTTGTGAATGAGGGGGGGGGGGGGGGGGGGCGTGTGTCTCCCCCCGTAGCGTTCTGCGGGCCTGAGGAATCAAAACAGGTGCTGCTGCTGCTGCTGCTGCTGTTCTCAACTCCATTTTGAATTTCGACGGACAGTGTGATGGTTATCCTGGTTATCCTCCAGCCGTCTCACGTCGCACGGTGTGTCATTGGTGTGAAGGCGTCAGCTACTCGTTCAACTCGCTCCCCGGTAGCGCACGTCGTATACATATTAACCGCGTTGTTCTCTCTGGTGGCCACACGAAGCCGACCTGGCTGTGTAACAATGAAAGCCATAACGCCGCTCTCTCCCGCTGGATACGTGCACCATGTGTGGATCATTTTTTTTTGTAACACAACGCCGCTCGTATATTGTGGCCATAGGAGAGCCCCGTGATGTGACACAATGGGTTTGAAACAGCCGCGGATAGCCGTGATGATGTGCACCTACCTTTCAATGAGTCCTGAGATTGACTCTAAAAAAATTCAACGACGCGTGGACGGGACGATGAATTAATTAAATGACGGCTGTCCTCATCAATGGGTTAGCGGGAGAATGGAGGCGGACGGGCGGCTGCCGTTGAACCGTTGAACCGTTGAGCCTCGGCCCGACCGCGGGTCCCATTCAGCGGATTCGGGAAGAAGCAGCAGCGCGGAGAGAGGTCATCATCATCATCATCATGACGGATGGTGCTGGGATGTCACAAACCCGCTGTAGTCCTGCACTCCTGGCACTCGGGGAGGAAGAAAAAAAAACCCCGCTCTGGTTTTATCAGCGAGTACGTCGCAGGAGGTTCATCATGCGACGAAATGCATGTGAAAATACACGAGGAGCAGCCTGGTAATAAAACACATGCCTCGTAGTGAGGAGTGGGAAGGCACGCCACAATGCCCCGCTGACGACACCACGACGCGCGGATCCGATAGGCGGGCTGCGCTGCGCTCTGTGCGCCGCTAGAGGGCGCCCACGATCACGTCCCGCCGCTGATACCGTAATACTGGTAGCACCGCTGATACCGTAATACCGGTAGAATTACGCACGCTGTAGTGTACGCAGCTCCTCTTCGGTTGGTACCAAGGCCGTAATTATAATATATACATTTGCTAAAAATGTCAGCCCTCCCAATATATTATACAATGATAATAAATATAATATAAATATGAAACAAATGTTCTGTGCTACAACAGGCAACCATGCGCCACAATATGCAATCATAATCCTAAGTAAATGTTGTCGAACAAGATCTGGTCTGCCACTGTTGACACAGTTGACTGTTGACATTTTGCACTCATCACATGTCAGATAATGGTTTTTGACATTTTACGACGACTGAGTAGAAATTGGCTTTTTGGCCAGGGACCTACATCATGATCCCATTTCAATCTACCTTGGGACAAAGATAATTAAGAGCATGATGATCTCAATTTAATATTGAGCGGTGATTCATTAAACATTGGCTATTTAAAAAGCAGAAATACATTTATTAAACGATGGGCAATTATGAATGCAATGTGAATTAAAACAGCAACAAACACATGCCAAGCATATCTTGTATAGCTGCATAATTCCTTAAAAAATCCATGACGGTCAGCACATACGTGTAATAAAAACAGTCATGGGATGTATTGAGGGTAAATGAAGGTTCAGGGTCACTTGGGAGTGAAGTATTGAATACCATTTTAGCACAGCTATAGGCTAACAGTTACTGCTGGCATCAAGTATTATACATAAACAAAAATACACATAAACACTGTAAGGCTAATGGTCTATCGCTTCTTTTTGCTCTCTTTCTTGAGTTTCTGGCGAATCTGAGGTGCCGGTCCTTTAGATTTCTTCAGTTGTTCAGCAGCCTTTCCTTCAGTCGACTCTGTTTCTTCCTGCAGAAGGCACACGCACAGACACAGGCACACAGACACACACACACACCTCTTTTAAAAACAAATGGTATTTGTCTGATCTGTTGCTACTGCCAAATAGAGTGCCAAACATGAGATCACAGAATTTATAACCATTTAGTTCAATTTTTTTTAACCTGAGCATTCAAATATTGATGCATTGCGTTAATGTGTCAGAAAACTTTTTCTGTGTACTTCATTATATCCAATTCCAGTACTGCAATGAAACTGCTGCAGTCCCACACTAACAATACCGTGCCATTTAAATATATGCACATAGATATTTAGTTTTACTTTGTTTTTTTTTACCACAAATGATCAAATACAGAGACATTACTACGGATTAATTGAAATGGGATATGGGAAAATTTCTTCAGCACATGCTATATGCTAAGGCAACAACAAAGAAATTGAACAATCAATGCAAATACCAACCCAGAAATACATTCAAACATACAGTACATTCAAACAAGACGACCAATAGGCCTACATGCAATAAAACACATTTAGTCTCTGATATGTACAGTATATATAAAGTCAAGACACAGAACCACAATTGCAATAACTACAAGACTGATGTGATATAGGCCTACACTGACATTCAACAACGTGTTGACGATTATCCTAATTACCAAATCAACCTAATTAACAACCTATTTTTAGCTTTGTCGCTAGTACCTGTTTGAAAGAGCATATTCATTCAAATCAGCTGTTGACGGAAGAGGAGAGATGCACTATTGCTACTACAATTAAACCTACTAGTAGTACTATTACCATTAAGACAATTACATGTTCTATACAGGTGTAGTCAGTGGTTAAATCTACATGATACACAGGTATTTGGTGTATACCTGCTATGAAAGCTCTAGGATTTCCATATACCTTATTTTTTGTACTAAATATATCTTATATTGTTATTATATTAGGCTTATTTACTGTACATTTATTATCCTATTGTTTTAATTCTTATGTTGTTGGTATTTTTGAGCAACCTCTGGCACAAGAATCCTTCGGGATGAATAATGTTCTATCTTATCTTATCTTATATCACCCCCTTAAAAATTGATAAAAGGATACATAGCAATAGAGTTTTGTGACAGAACTTTCCTTAACTGGATAGCTGGAATAGCAACACACACCAAGGGTTGTACCCTTTCACGTCAGCAATTTGTTTTCACAAATACCGGGGCAAGAGACCTTGGTTTAAAAAACGTCAGGAACCTCTTCAGTAGGGGCCTAGGCTACAGACCAGACTACTTGTTGGGAACAGACATACACCATGTATGTCTGTTCCCAACAAGTAGTGGGTCACATGCACCGTTCGAAGTCAATCCCTTATGAAATAGATATTTGATCTCAATGGGACTAACCTGGTTATATAATGGCTAGATAAAATAAATAAAAATCACTTCTGCTGTCGCAGTCACTAGTCTTGCAATATATAGCGTAGACTTTCTAACAATTTTCACACCATATGTTTATATTATGATTATATGGGAACAGTTTACTGCATAATCATTTTTGTATTGATATTTTTATTTTGAATATTGTAGGAGAGCAATTTGTTGTTACATTTTTGCATTTTATAAGATTTACGATATCTCCGCTCAAGAAACAGCGGACATGTCATGACAAGGAATATCAGAGCAAAGAAAGAGCATGACACTATTGTTACTATAGGCCAAGATAACATGAGCTATATTTTATATTACAAAAAAAGATATGCAGCATACCCAGGTAAATAATAATGTGAACATAAAATAAAATAAACAGTATGAACTGCAAAAGGATTGTGAAAACCTTGGCTTTCCATTGGCTGTTCAAATCTTGTGTTGAGTCTTTTGGAATAGGCCCTCAATTATGTGTGAATGCTTGTAATGTATGTAGATATTTTAGTATATTAGTGATATATTCGTGAATGTGGTGTCGCTCAGGGACAGTGTGTACGAGGTTGGGGGTCATGATCACAGAGTATACCCCACTACACTAACCGAGACAACACCACTGTGTGTCGTGTATTATAGCAATATAATATAATATAAGAATACTCAGCCACAGACATTTCTCTGGCATGTACCTGCTCATGTCCCTTGGAGGACGGGATGATGACGGCCAGGATGCAGATGAGCTGGAAGATGGCCCCCAGGAAGAGGCCGTAGCGCAGCAGGCTCTCCAGGAGGGTCGGCTCCGGGACCTCCGGGGGCGACAGGTCCAGCTCCGCGGACATGGTGCGGGTCACGGCCTGGTGGGTGTCTCTGGGGGGCTTTTTATTTGACCGATCAATGTACGTACAATCAAACCAGAGAGAGAGAGAGAGATAAGTCACTTGGCTTTCATGCAGGGCTACATCTACATGAGCCTGGTTCCTTCATTAATGTACTCAATTATAGCATTAGAATGGCGCCATGCAGCCAATGATGAAGCTTACTGTAGATGTAGTCCTAACCCGCTATATTGCCGCCATCAGTGTACACCAGTAGTTGATTCGTACAGGCTTTATACTTTAAACTCATCTTACCGGGGCAGGGATTGTGTTGAACTTCTTTCTTCGTGTATAAATGTGTGCATTAAATAAAGACCAGCGCGTTATTGTTACAATGCAACAACAAAACAACACACACCAGCGGAGCGGAAGTGAGGTCACAGCGCTGCACCCGCCGCGCCTGTGGTGGCTTGGAACACACCGCCACCTAGTGGTCGCATCGAGACAGTGACCCGTTATTGTGATGTGGAATTTGAACCGTTCGTGTTATTTATACTGTACGTCTATGATTTATACCCACGAATAGTTGATAGATCTGGCAGATGCATGCGAGTAAACCTGCTCCTTTTGCTGTGAAGACAGTAAATAGTGTGGATATTTTATTCTTTGGTTATTTGTATTTGTTCCGCTGGGCATCGCCACTTTTTCATTTCACTGCATATCCTGCATGTGTATGTGACCATTAAAGTTCTTGAATCTTGAATCTTGATAATAGCATCTATGTGCATGCCATGCTTTAGATCAGTGGTCATGTGTCATTAGTCATTAAGTCATCACCCAAAATCAAAAAATGTATTTCATGTAGTTAAAAACATTGTGCCAACAAAAAACTGGAACAATAGGGGCTAAACTCAATGAAATAGAAAGTCATTGAAACATTAGGTCATTCATGAGCTACTTTCAAAATATTGAGGTTTGGCATTATGCTCTGTGACCACCCAGTTAAGCATCACTGCTTTAGATGACAAAGACAATAACATGCAACATAAAATGGATGGATATACAACGGTGAAAACTTTTTAATAAAACATTAAAAACATTTCAGATCAGATAGATTATATGTGTGTGTGACTGACGGCCTCGACAATCATCTCAGATCCAGAAGTGTGACAATGCTAATGATAGATGATCATCTAGATGCTAATCTAAAGTCTGATTTGTGAGACTACTTTGTCAATAACCCACCTAATTGTTTCATCCTTATCGGTTGTTGTGTTAGCCTACCAATTAAATGTGCTATGGGCATGACCAAGCTTGTAAAAAGGCTATCTGTACATAAACCAAAGTAGGACATCCTGGGGAATCGGATGTATTTAAAACTTCAGCAAAAAGCATTGACAAGGTGGATCTCTTCCCAAAAGTCAATCTAGCAACCATGTGACAGTAGACCTGCACCCTGCATCCAGACAGGACCACCTGGACCAGTCTGGGTTAGGGCTTTGTTCTCTCCAGTGTAAACCAAACAGTGTTGCCTTCTAGGACGCTCCTCCACTGCGGGCTCCCATATCTCTTTTGATGATGTCATTCACTGGAAAAAACAACAATACAGAGAGATATTCATTAATTCATTCAGGTTGTACCGGACAAATGTACTTGGTAATAAGTCAGTTAATATACGTCATTAAAAGTTATTATATTTCAGTCATTTTAAAATACACAAATTCTATACAGCAATGTAACAACACTAGTACAGATTATACATATGCGTTTACGAATAGGAAATTGCAGTTACATCAAATCACCACAAGAGGGCAGAAGGCACTCATTATTACACTTTATATATACATACATATACAGTATACAGTATATATTGTGGCAAACGGCAGGGAGGCAGGAGAGGCATAGTAATTGAAGGGGGATATCTTTCAGCCTGCTGGCTACACCCCTGAGCCTTATCAGGACTTCCTGGCCATAAAGGATGAAAAACTGTGGCTCCTTAAGCCACCAGGGCTTAAAGGAAAACCTGTGGCTTGATAAGCCACCAGGGCTTTTCCTACAAAGGTAAGAGCAGGCTGCCAGAAGGGGAGAGAAGGAGAAGGAGCTGTGTACCCTGGAGGAGACTTGACAGTCGGATCGTACGGTGTGGGCTGAGGATTATTTACCGGAACCCCTGGAAACCCAGAAGGACCTTTTTGTGTAAACTTGATTGAATTATTATTTTCACTTCCTCCCCTCTCCCGGATGTAAATACGTGCTTTGAGTGTGTTTTGTTGTTGAACTTGGTGGCGTGGAAACCCCACACCCTTGAGCCTGATACAATATGTATATATATATATATATATATATACTGTATATATAACAGTTAGACGAAATGACAAAACAATGGTTAATTTGCTTTAACAGCTTTTGCCTCTATATAGGCATGCGGTCGAGCAGGGCTACGGTGCAGTGCTGAATTCTGTGTCACAGGATCTGCATGTATTTGGTTCCATACATATATTTGTCCTGTCTTACTGTCTGTCTTATTGGCTAAAGATGCGGATGTCAGTACTACTATGGGTTGTTTTTGGTCCTTTCTAGACCACAGACCACAGAGTATCTTTTCCATCATAACTTTGCATAGCTCCGTGTTTAGAGCACGGGTCTCATACGCCAGGGCTTCAGAGTTCACACAGAAGTAGTGAATCACACATAAACTACAAGACACAAAGTAGTGAAGAGTGGAGAAGAAGGAAGTGGCTATTGAATAATACATGGGGACTAGGCTGGGCAATATGTCGATGATATGGGACGAGATATCGTCTTATACAGTATTTTAGATATAATATCGCGGGATGTGATAAGTGTTGTTTTCCTGGTTTTAAAGGCTGCATTACAATAAAGTGATATGATTTTCACAACCCTAACCCTCACCCATTTATAACCCTAACCCTAACCCTAGCTGTTCTATGATTTGCCTTTACCCACTAAGTAATTATATCTACATTACTGATGATTAATTATAACAAATTGCATTGTGTAAACATTTTGGGAAAGTACACAATTTAATATCGACACAATATCAATATTGTTCTATATATATTTAGTTAAAAATATTGTTTGCAAAAAAATATTAGATTTTCTCCAGCTCTAATGTCGATGGATATAAATGCATGGCACTGCGAGGGGGCCTCTCTCCAAGGAGCCGTCTGCACGTGGTCTACTCACCGTCCTCCAAGCACACCGGGGCTGGCTGCTCCGCCTTCCCCCCTCTCTCCACCACCACGCCGGCCCATGCGCGGCCTGATCCCACCCCCCCTCTCTGGGTCAGCGGGGGATGCTCGCATGGCTCCAGTCGGCTTGCGCACATCTTGTCCGCCTCTCGTCTCCTCTGAGCACTCATTGGCAACGGCGTCTGCGTCGGTGGGGATGTTCCCAGGGGTCCCACGGTGGTGTGTGTGTAACTCATGGGTCTGGGGGCCACCAAGCAGCAGGCCCCAAATAGATCACTCGCTTCGGGCAGCGCCGCCGCCGCCGCCGCCACCGCATAGCTTTCTCGGTAGCTTTCTTCCAGACGTCGGAGTTCACTGTTGAGGACCGCGGTGTTGTCGTTATTGAGGCAGTGGGCGGAGAGGGATGGGTGGTGGGCGGGGAGGTGGGGCAGCACCAGGGAGGTGTAGAGAAGCTGGTGTTGCCCTGCCGTGGGGTGCCTCTGCACTGGGAAACAGCCGGTGGTGGGAGAGCCCTGGTGCTGCTGGTTCCAGGCATGGTAGAACTGGTCAGGGTCTGTGTTTTTCAAAGTGTTGGTTCTGTACGGGTAGAAGAGCTCCTCTTCGTCGTCCTCCTCCTCCTCCTCATGGTACCGGGCTGTGGGCTCGTGGACAGCCGCATAATCTGGGTTGGTCACATGGTACAGAATTGGCGAGAGGGTGTGGGCTTTCGATTGGCTGTCAAGGTTGTTGGCGTCACTATGGAGCGACTTGTGTGGCAGCTCAAGTGCTTGTGGGTCCACTCGGCTGTACATGTGGTAGCTGGTGAACGGTTCCGTTTTTATGGCTGCAATTGAGAAAAAGTCATAATCATATCATAATTTATAAATCATCATCATAATTTTGCAATAATGATGATTTTGATGAGTTGCCATGAATTAATCTCTATTTGTGTCCTGGAGTTAAACAATATGGTGGGCGTACCTTTCAGGGGCGTGTAGACGAAGTGTTGTGGCTGGCTGCACTTCTTCTTCCCATTGACCACGTAGAAGTTGACTTTGGCAGCATGCAAAACGGTCGGGTCTCGATACGGAGGAACCTCGACGGACAGTGAGGTCTAGATGTGGAAATGCAGCAGCAGGATCATCATGCCTTGTCATGCTATAGATAGACAAGCACTCAAGCACGCGTTGAAGATAAGAAAACGTTGTTTTTGGAGAGGCAGGCGGTAGACAGACAGTTCAACTTACAGACTGGGTCTTGTCTCGGTCCACAGTAGCCTCCACTTCCCAGATCTGCTGTCCTTCTGTAAGATTAATACACGTGTATACATGTAGGTAAGACTGGCACTGCTAGCCTTGTGAGGCCATTCAGATCTCACAAGTTTCTCTCTGAAGAACAGTCTGGCCGGCCTTCAAGTTATCCACTTGTGGCAGAACCACAGCGGTTCGGACCAATCAGTGTTCTATGAGGAAGTACACAGTAGAGCCGTTGTCTGGCAACAGGAAGGTTGCCAGACAATGTCGGTGCATGAATGTGAGGCAACCGTAAAGCGCTTTGGATAAAAGCGCTATATAAATGCAATAGTGGTGATAGACAGATGGATCATCCAATCACCTGAACAAGTATTTTTGGAAAGTGTCAGCCCTTTTCCAAACAGTTTCAATGGACAACTTCCCAGACGGGCGGAGAAACGTTTTCTCTATTTGTTGTCTGGTTTTGTGTTGTCTGGTTTCCACCTCCCTTTTCACGTGCTGTTTTCGGCCCACGCTTTGACAGAAAATATCATAAGAGAGGAGGAAGGAGAGGCTTCGTTATAGTGCAGTGTTTTCACTGGTGAGTCCAAACCACATCCTGTTACACTGAACCTTCACTACTTACAGACCATTTCACCTCACACATCTCTGCGTGGGAGCACACAAGTGCACAGAGGCAGGTGTTACATGCCGTATAGGCATAAATGGCGTCGTTATGCAAGGGCAAAGTGTGTGTGTGTGTGTGTGAGTATGAGTGCGTGTGTGTGTGAGTGCCAGGGGAAGCTGACATGCAAATGCAAACCCTATGCAAGGATGCAAATACAGCAGCAGGTGCAGTCGTAACATAACATCAGTGATAGATGAATAGATGCTGCATTGGCAGTATTGCTCTGGCTAAACCTTAATTGTCTAATTAACATGAATGAATACTACCACCATGAACCAAAAGTGAAATATAGCTTTTCCTCCCAAATAACGAAGTTGGCTCTTATAATACACTTGAATAGTTATAGTTATAATAGCTGTTGCTAAAAGTGATGTGGATCTTAATGATCAAACATGTCATTGAATTATGTGACTTCAGAGTTTTGAGAGGAAGTTGCTTCTCCTCTTCCTCAAACCCTCATCCTCACCTTGCGTCTTCTCTGAGAAGATCACCTTGGAGTCGGAAGTGTAGTTCTTCCCGGTCAGAACCATCTGTGGACCGCCCAGCACCGAGCACCTGCCCAGGTCCTGCTGCTCTACCACGGGCAGCTCCTGGGCTGGACGTTGAGCTGGGGAAAAGTCAACAACAACATATTGTTCTGTCATTTACACAGTTCACAGTTAGGAAAATAAGTGAAGAGAGAAAGAGAGATGGCTTCCACAGATAATTGCAGTCACACACATCAATATCAACCAATGAGTACATGTCTAAAAATGGAAACTGAAGCGTCTACACATCTTGGATTGGCCTTTGGTAACTTTGTGATGAGCCAAACTCTGCACATGCGTTACGCAATACGTTATAAGCATGCAATACGTTCAAATACAAATGAGCTCTTTAATCCTAATCCAGATTGTTGGTGGACATGGTAGAACATTACAGTACAGTATGTTTTATTTCACTCCTTAAGCCCCATTCTTACTTTGTATTTCTTTACTTTTACTGTGTGATGTTTGTAGTACTATTTATATATTATTGCATTCTGTCAACATAGCAAAGCAGAAACTCGTTCTATTAACCTTGCAATTATGAATGATTGAAACCTGCTCTATTCTTATCTTTATGTACCACAGCATTATATTGCTGTGTCCTTCAAAACATGTACTCTTTGTAAGTCGCTTTGGATAAAAGCGTCAAATGCCCTAAATGTAAAAGTCTATTTTGTGCTATCGTCTTCTAAATCACTTTGTAACCTGCTTTCGAAAGGTGCTACAAGGTGCTACCGTGTTATGTAAATAAAGTTAGCCATCATTATTGTTATTTGTATTTGTATGCATTATATATTACTACTCACAGCACTCTATGGGCTGGGAGGCCACCTGGAGGGAGATGAGGCCGCTGCCGCCAGCCTGTGGGATGTGGACCCGGAACACCAGGCGCACCCGGGTGTTCTTCCGGCCCGCGTCCGGCCGCCCGCTCCGCTGCTCGATGTCGGCGTTCCTCAGCTTGAGGATCCCAGCGCAGTCGATCCTGCCAGTGGCGGGGGAGGGGGCAAGCTCATCAGACTACATCTTTTATATTGCCTTGTTGGTGAAATGCCTACTTGCTTATATATGGAAATGTGCTGTTTGTTTGACTATTTTGCTCATATTTCTCACTCCTAAAAAAAATAACAAAATAAAAAAAGCTGCTCCTTTTGCTGTAAAGACTGAAATTAGTATGGATATTCAGATTCTTTCTCTTCAATTGTCATATTTGTGATATTTGTATTTGTTCTGTTGCACATTCCACTGGGCATCGCCACTTTTCCATTTCAATGCATATCCTGTATGTGTATGTGACCATTAACATTCTTGAATCTTGGATCTTGTATCAGAGGTCTCGTTTACAGGGCGACATTTGTGGTTGATTATCCAACTTGTGGTATCGTGTAGTTTCTCTAATTCCTCAATTTCATGGAGATTGAATGATTAAATAAAGCGTTACTTTCCACCTGGGACAGCAGTAGCTCAGGAGGTAAGAGCGGCAACCGTAAGGTTGCTGGTTTGATCCCCGGTCTCCGCCTAGCTACGTGTCGAGGTGTCCCTGAGCAAGGCACCTAACCCTAACTGCTCCTGACGTGTTGGTTGTTACCTTGCATGGTTGACACCGCCGTCAGTGTATGAATGGGTGAATGTGAGGCAATACTGTAAAGCGCTTTGGATAAAAGCGATATATAAATGCAATCCATTTACCACTTGAAGCACTCTATTTCAATCGACATAATAATGTTTCCACTTCACGCAGGTAGCAGTACTACCACTACTCACAATGCTGTCATGTGGTTCTTGGGCTCCAGGGCGACCTCCAGGACCTTGGTGCCGTTCAGCAGCCTCTCCCGGCAGCCCATGGTGACAGTCTTACCCAGGATGCGGTGCACCTGGTAGAAGGAGTGGGGCTTTGGCACCCGCCCCTCCGCCGTGCCGATGAAGACCTGCAGGGCCAGCGAACCCCCGCCGCCGTAGCCCACGAGCTATCGGAGACAAGAGGCCATGTTGTGTGTGTGTGTGATATGTGTGTGTGATGTGTGTGTGTGTGTGATATGTGTTTGTGCGTGTGTGTGTGTGTATGCGTGTGTGGAGAACACGCGGTACAAGAAAACAAAACAAAAAACGCAAAATTTATATTGAACCACAATAGGGTCCCAAAAGTTTATCATCATCATCACCACCACCACCACCACCACCAACATCATAAATATCCTCCTCCTCCTCGCATGTGTTTGCATGTGTACGGCCTATTGTCTCGCTTGCGTACGGGATGTTTGTCAATAGATATGGTTGTGTGTTTTTCGGCTGCTCTCACACCGCCGTTTATCAGTGTCTCTTATCTCACGTCAACCCTGAGGCTCGGGAGACAAAATGCAGTAAGTAAAAACCTGTGGGCGACACATCCAGGAAATGCCCGCGCACAACTTGGTAGACCTTCTGGGTTCCACTGTTGCATGTCAATACAAACACACACACACACACACACACACACACACACACAGCCGGGATGTATGTTGTCTACGGTTCTAGCATTTTATAACTCTGTTTACAACACCAGACCGGGGCCGATTATAAATTATTGTCCGAAGCACAATTTATTACAACAGTATTAGTTTGCTATTAAGCGGAAGTTTATGCTATAACCGATAATCTGAAGTCTTGGGAGACTGGTTTAGTATTAATTTACGAACAGTTTGAAAGACAATGAAAATGAATGAGCTTTTAAAGAAGAAAAAGTGTGCAGGAAAGTTAATTATATATATATATAGTTATAGTTCATATGTTTATCAACGACTTCTCCCTCTCTGTAGAGACAGCAGTAGTAGTCAACATTCCCTCCATAACCAGCTGGCCCCACCAACACTCATAACAAACCCACCCACAGCTACCTGAACCACCGGATGCCCTCCACCGGGGGTCTTGACGGGCCCCCGGCTGCCCTCCGTCTCATAGTGGGCTCTGTGGTGCGACCGGGGCTGCTGCTGGATCACCAGCTCGTAGGGGCCCGAGTGGCTGGGCAGGGGCCACTCCAGAGGGGACACCGGTGCCACAGGGAGCCCACTGTGATTCAGGAAGGAGGAAGAGCGCCGTGAGTCAGAGGAGGAAGAGAAAAGAGACAGAGAGAAGAGATAAGCGTTGAGCGGTGAGTTTTGTTAGATAGATTTGTTTACTGGTGAAATACACGAGTTGTGGTTACGCTGGCTGTTTCCAATGTATTTCTTTGAGCTGCTTAGAAACTGCAGTAATAGCTTTGCAATGCAAATGTATTTTGTTTAGATGTCGACTTTAGTTGTTGTTTTCTTTGTATCTTAATAAGCACGGCCATTTTCTAAAATGGCAAAACACTCAACCAGACATTGGCTGAGCATCAATCATTTCCAAGTAATTTAAATCATATTTTCCCTGAATGTCTTCAGTATCGGCATAGAGTGGACCAGCACAATAGTAACTACTATACTATACTATACTACACTATACTATACTATACTAACCCACCTGAAGGTTTGGTGGCCGGCGCCCACACAAGGTGCCCAGATGTGTGGGAGGACATAGAGGGTCTCGGAGGGCTGCTGGACCTCGGCCCCCTCTCTGATTCTCCTTCCATCCAGCTGCTCGGTGTTCCAGCCCCACCCGTCCTGAGTCTGGGTCCGGGCCTGGGCCTGCACCACGTACACACAGCCCTTGTCCGTGCCGGGTCTGCCCTCCTGCAGTGCGGTGGCTGGCGCCGGGCCTCGAGGCAGAGCGGGTGAGATGAGGCTGCCCAGCACGTCGTCCAGCAGGCTGGGAGAACACTCCCCGGTGGCGGGAAGATGCTCGGATGAGGGCAGCGCCTGGTAGTGCGGAGGCTGGAAGGCTCCATGCTGGTGTTGCTGCTGGGTGGCGGAGGCGGCGGCGGGGATGGGACTGGGGCTCCGAGAGCGCTGTTTGACCGGGGTGCCGCCGTCCAAGGGCTCCTCCTGGTCATACGGCCGCTTCGGCGACACGGAGCGGGACCGTTGCCGGGGCGACGGGGAGGCGGCCCGGTGGTGCTGGGGCACCAGGAACGTTTCCTCCGTGATGCTGGTGCGAGGGGAGGTCCCCGGCGATGAGTGGGCAGAGAAACTCCCCGCGATGCCCTGGATGCCCGGACACAGGTCCAGGGCAGACAACCCGGCAGCACCACCGCCGCCTCCGTTGGCTGGAGAGACGATGGGAGAAGCAGAGGGAGAGCAGGCCTCGATGGGCCAGCCGGGGGAGCAGTTGCTGCTGGCCGGGCTGACGCAGGGCTGGTCCCTGTAGGGGCCCAGGGCCTCAGAGCGGGGGCTGGGGATGGGACCAGTGGGCTCCAATGGCGGGGAGCTGAGAAAGTCGGCCGACGGCGTTATCTCAATCCTGGGGCTGGGAGCGGTGATGTGCCCCGGGTTGGAGACCTGATCCAGGGAGGGGAAGTCCTGGCTGGCCCTGTACTGACTAGCTGTCGTGGGGGTGGGTGGAGAGTGGTTGGGGCTGGGGGCGGAGGGGTCCGAGCCGGGGGTGTCAGGGGACAAGTGCAGCGACGCCGATTCAGGGTGCTGGGTGCCATCATGCAGATGATGTCCTGGATCAAGTTCAAGAGTTTGTTCAGCTGTAGTGGACATGTTTGCCTACTTTGCATCATTACATAATTTACATTTACATTAGCTTGGAATAAAAGTTTTCCTGTAGGTATTTTATTTTAATGATAATTAAAATGTGGTGTCGGGTGAAATACAAATGTGAGGCAGTTTGTAGATGACATCTCCATGCTGTATCTTGGCCTATGTGGGACGTAAAAAGGCTAAAAGTAGGCTGAATTCTTTGTATGACAGTAGGCCTAGTTTAGTAGGCTACGTTTAAGTATAATCTCAAGTATTAGGCTACTATTTGATATTTTGCCTTGTGGCTTATTTATCAGACATGTTTTAAGAAATTGACCTCAAAAATAAATTTCTATTAATACCGCAAAAAAAAACCGAATAGACGTGCATACAAAAGGTAGGTAATAAATGTAACTTCAACCCAAGTTAAATTACAAGCACACATCCTCACCTTGATCAGCATCGGAGGGGAAATCATCGAAGAGATCCGAGAAGGACAACTCTTCACCGATGTCATGAACGAGAGCTTCAGAAGCGCTCAAAGTTTGAGATGTCATGTTTTTTCTTTTGTAAAAGCAGGATCCGAGTAATAGTCGTAGTTTTTTCTTTTTTAATTTATTTTGTATTAAAGAGTCTACTCTGACTGCAGTGTGTAATAAGTTGGCGCCATATTCCTCAACAACGGGCCTAAAAACAGCCGACTGCTCGATCTCTGGCACGACCGCCTGCAGCCCCGACGAAACCCATCTGCTCAAACCCGAGGACAAGAGGCGCCCGTCACCACGTGTCGCTTCCTGCTTCTGCTAAACACGCAGCAAGCGTGCAGTCATACTTGTACATGTAGAACATTAACGCATGCATGGCACAAACCAGCGCCACTGCCGTTTTCCATCAAAACAATCGTTTCTATGTTTTGTTACTTTGATTATGAACACACATTTGTGACATTTGTACCCCTAATGTGTGAGCTGCACGGTGCTGCTGTGTGTGTCTGTACATGCGGAGGTGTGTGTGTGCAGTGGCCTACAGGTGGAAACCGCAAAAAGAACCGCATCGGAGTGCAAGCCTCATGTTTGAACACTGGGTGGCGCCACTGTGCTGCTCACCAGCTGAGCCTGGCGGAACAACTGCGTTTTTACAGTTTTTCTCAATTGCTTACACACATTTTTTGAAAGCATACCTCATTTTCTCAAAACTCTAAACACAAATCCAAAAACCACACACACAAAATGCTAAAGCCTATATATCTCCTGCAAAATGCTACTTTGCCTTCAAAACAATGTTATGTCTCCTCAAAATGGTATTTTGTGTTCAAATGACACACAGACCATCATATGAGGACACATTTCTAACAACCAATTTAACACTGATGTGCTGAATGGAAAACACTACTATGAATGGGAAAACACCAGTATGAAGGCCTTATCAGGAGCATTATGCCTTTTCATGTTCAGTGTTTAGTGTACGCTTACTCCTGTTGTAAAATATAACTGTATAATATTTTTGTAAAACAACACACAAATATACAGTAACAACAAAAATATTAATTTTCCCCAAAACTGCTGTAGCCTATACATCACAGCAAACACAACAGGATGTGTAAATGATTTACACAGAACAAACAATAGAAAATAGGCCAGTACAGTCAAGAAACAAAGAAAGAAAAATTTAAAATACAGTAAAAAAGGACAAAAAAACGAGGCTACATCCTGTCTTCGGTTCCTGTCTGGCCACAGGACCTCATCGACATCACAGGCAATGTTCTCTCTGGTCAGCCTCCTGCATGGTCAAACCATGGTTGACCACATGGTTGACCACAGTGGCCTGAATCTCATCAGAGATAATGGCTCTCCTTCTTGCTCTTCCTCGTCCTCCTCTTCCTCGTCCTCCTCTTCCTCTCACTCCTCTGCCTCTCTGATCACCTCTCACTTCAATCCATTGTTCTCCAAACCAGGAGCTCACCTGTGGCCCTTATATTGCTCAAGCTTTGATTGCACAACAGCCTTGGAAATGAAAGTTTTGCCAATTGAATGGCTGTGTGTTCTGTCTAAACACAAGCAGATTTGGCATTGATGAAGTGTGCAAAATCGAGAGGATTGTGTGTAGTGTTTTGAAGAAAGTGTGTTTTAGAATTTAAATCTGGGTCTAAAGCAGGAAATGTGTTAATAGTTTAGCAGAATTGGTTTAGGGAGTTGGCACATGAGTTACAGGTTGTGGTCATTGTGTCATAAGTTCCAGTTTTTGTGTGTAAACAATTGAGAAAAACTGTAATACATTTGTCAAGGGGGGTGGGGTTATTATTTGGTCTTTTTGTTTGGTGCCACTGTTTAGCTCCTCTTGCTCCCTGTGTTTCTTATTGTAAATTCATATAAATTATTTTCCCATATTGGTGTCCTTGCCTTGTGTGCTTGCACTCTCGTACTATACCTGTTGCTTTATGTTGTACCCTGCTACTCCGAGCCACCTGGGGATGTAGCTGTGTACAATAAATTAATTTAATTGCATTCACTTTTGTGTTGCCTCCCGTTGTTTGTCTTGGCCTTCAAAGTCATTGTAATGCTACAATAGGTGGTAGACCCAAATACATATTGAAGGATATGAACCTGAATGGTTTGGCCTTCAATACAATGGCAGGTGTAAATAGCATCAGGTTAGGTGCGTTCTCATCATTTTCTGTTACAGCTGCCCTTATGTTACAGATATGGTCAAATCCAGACACATACATGTCGTCAATATTAGACTGTACCATCTATATTTATTCAAGTTGTCTACAAGACACATGAAGGCGAGAATAACGTACAGTATTCCCATAAAAAATGTAATTGATGAATTGAATTTAATTGACTGAGTACTGGTCAACCATTGCCGATAATTTATGCTTTCGGTGTGTTTATTCGCTGATGTGTTGAAATACGTGAAACATTGTATATCTAAAGGATTACAACTATTTTCAATATGTAGGCCTATGTTTGAATGGCCTGCAGGCGAAGGAACAAGCACAACATACACTGTCACTACTCTGCAGCCTGCAGACACCCCATCAACTGGAACATTTATTTGAGTATAGACCACATTTGAAAAACTGCACAAACTTGTCTTGCTTGTAGACATTTTTGTCTTACCGTTGTGTCACACAGCTTTTGTTTATAATTTATGCATTTCATTTATTTGAAAGTTATTATCTGTAAAATAAAAGTTTATATTTTTGTCTTGGCGTCATTGGGGTGTCTGTTTATAGTCCTCATTTTTTTTGTCATCTCTGCTTTGGGGCTTGGCTGCTGCTAAATATACTGACAAGTTCTGCTTTCTGCTTTCTATTCTCTACGTTCAGTACACAACTCCCGTTACATCACAGTGGTTGTGCGTGACGTGCAGACAGCCAATCAGCGCTCCTCTCACTCACTTCGCTCATGCTCACTCTGCCCCTCCCCCTCCTCCCCTGCTATACTGTGAGTGTTGCCGGCCTGCAGTCACTGCTGGATGATGAAGAGGAGAAGAGAAGCGCCGTTTAGTGTTGTTTTCTAGCTATAGATCACAATACTGCAAGCTGCGATGTTTGCAGAAAACAAATTAGGTACTGTGGCAACACCACTAACCTATACAAACATCTGAAAACACACCCAAAACAGAACTCTGAGGTGCAAAATAAACGGGAGGGAGGAGGAGGGGAATTCCCAAACCACAACCAGACCCCCGGCACCGAGACAGAGGTCACTGTCAGAGACCTTTCAGCATGGCCAACAATAGCTGATTTATAGAAGTGAAAGTAAGATTTAGTCATCTCCAGCAACTTTTTTAAAGTGTAATTGGCTACATCCTGTCTTCGGTTCCTGTCTGGCCACAGGACCTCATCGACATCACAGGCAATGTTCTCTCTGGCCAGCCTCCTGCATGGTCAAACCATGGTTGACCACATGGTTGACCACAGTGGCCCGAATCTCATCAGAGATAATTGGTCATCATAGTTGTAATTTTAGCAGGCTGATTAAATATAGACTATTCAGACAGTCATATAATATATTCAGCCAGTTGAAATAAATCTAAATGAATTATTTTACTGGAACTGAAAAATATAGGAATACTAATGTTCCTTTGACAGTTAACACAAAAGGGTTATTATATTCAGCCATATTCATATTTCAGGTTTGAGGTATATATCTTTATATAGGTATATATTTTTCAGTTCCAGTAAAATAATTCATTTAGATTTATTTCAACTGGCTGAATATATTATATGACTGTCTGAATAGTCTATATTTAATCAGCCTGCTAAAATTACAACTATGATGACCAATTATCTCTGATGAGATTCGGGCCACTGTGGTCAACCATGTGGTCAACCATGGTTTGACCATGCAGGAGGCTGGCCAGAGAGAACATTGCCTGTGATGTCGATGAGGTCCTGTGGCCAGACAGGAACCGAAGACAGGATGTAGCCAATTACACTTTAAAAAAGTTGCTGGAGATGACTAAATCTTACTTTCACTTCTATAAATCAGCTATTGTTGGCCATGCTGAAAGGTCTCTGACAGTGACCTCTGTCTCGGTGCCGGGGGTCTGGTTGTGGTTTGGGAATTCCCCTCCTCCTCCCTCCCGTTCTTACTCCTTGGATCTCTTTGTATGGTTTTTCTTCTCTGAGGAAGGATAAATTGGAATTATTTTACCTGTCTACTGTGGGTATCCTATACTAAATGGTCGACTGGAAGACTTTTATAATTATTTGTTAAAACAACCCCCTCCTTCCTTTTCCTTTGTTTATTCCCTCCTTTAAACATTATTATCTCCTGCCATAAGAACATTGCTTGTGAAAACACCATTTACCTTGTTTTTATATGCAGTCCAACCACCTGTTGTAGCATCTTTCTGCTAATATGGTCCTCCAGCCTTCAAAATAGATATGAAGCCTTGGCCAATAATGATACCTTGGGTGAGTCTAGTGTCCATCTTCTCTCACTGGAGAGAGACAACCTGTATACCTACTACTGTACCAGATAAGACTCTGATAGTCATATTTCAAAATATTACAGGCTATACATTCACTGCCTCAACTACAAACCAATTTCTGCTCCCTGGAATGCTGGAGCAGCGTGAACAAACCAACAGCTTTATCATAGCTCTTCCTCTAACCAGTCTACCACAGACAAAAGTCAAACAAAATACTGCCCAGTGGAGGAAGTTAAAATGTCTATTCTAAGGGAGCATTATGATAGTATAGCAGAGGGTTGGAACAGTTGCAAGGTTGGATGTAGAGCTTTAATGTAGCTGTGAATTGGAAGCAAGATTAGATAGACACAATGCTACAGAAAGCAATACCTCTCCCACAGACACCAACTCGCGGGGTCTGTCCCCGATCTTTCCCGCCGCTATCTGCCTGTTCCCCAGCCCATTGAATATCCAGGGTGGTGCTGGTGTTGGGTTGGGCAGTTACGGGGAGAAGCAGGACAGTACTTACTATACCAGTACAGGTTTTGGCTCCTCATAGTCAGGCCAAAGAACAACAGGCAGTAGAACAGATTGTAAGACGGGGGTGGATGAACAACAAAACTATATAGTAATTGGCACTACTGTGCAGTAATTCCATTACCTCTGCTTCCCCTTCTCCCTCTTCCAGGCCCAAAACATCAGGGGCCACAGGTCTGTTGCAGAGCAGGTTCCAGTGGCATGATTGTGACATTACAAAACAGGATGGACCATGAAATGATGAGGGTGTTACTCTACCAAGAGTTTTTCTGAAGCATCCCCTGAGTCCCTTTCTAAATATTTTAGAAACACAGCCACTGTTGGGACCTGCTCCTGCCACACGACTGGAACCTACTAGACCAGCGATTCCAAATTATGGGCCGCGGCCCACGGGTATAGCAAGTGGGCCACCAAATCATTGGGGAAAAAAATGTTTTATTTGAAATTTTGTTAGTTGTTTTTGTTGTACAAAATTCATTTTTTTTTCTTCAAAACCTTCCAAAATGCATCATCAGTGTGATACCGATAAATAGGAACTCATGGTAGGAACTCATGGGCCTACATCCGTGATCGCCCCAGCCGGAATACGATGAAGCCACGCCCTGTTTTTTTTCAATTCATTGTTGAGTTGAACTTGAGGCTAATCAAAATGGATAGTTGGCTAGCATCTGGCACACTTAACAGAAAAGAAGACGGAATACATCTGTCCCGTCCACAAGTGATGTCCACCTGTCAAGCAAAAAAGAAGAGTTTGGAGAAAGTACAGTGCTGAATATTTATCACTAGCATTGGACAGGCACAGAAGACGAACCGTATTCCGCTGTGCGTGGTGTGCTCTGAGGTTTTATCAAATGAAGCTCTGAAGACATGTAAACTACGTTGTCACCTTGAGACAAAGCACCACAGTATATGTCCAAGACACTTGGAAGACACAATTTTCGACAAACTCAAAGAGTATCAGCCAAGAAGAAAGTCACTGAAATGTGTATGGGCACTGAGGATGCAAAGCAGTGGAAGCATCTTATCAAGTTGCGCGACTGATAGCCAAGGCTGGTAAAACCACACACAATGGTGAGAATTTAATTTCTCACCGCCACAAAGGAGATAGTGAGGTGATGTTGGGAAGAGAAGGCACGCAAGTCAATCAACTCATAATCATTGTCTGATAACTTAGTCAAACGCGGACGGATTGACGACATGGCAGAGAAATGTGTCAGAACAGCTGATAAGGGCATACGAGAAAGCTCGTTTTTGATGCCCTCCAACTGGGATTGAAATCCGACAGACATCGCAATATTGTCACAGCTGCTTGCCGTATGTAAGATGAACAATGAGAGAAATAAAAAGACTTCCTTGTTTTGCAAACCTTTGCTAACGCGTTCTACAGTGAGACCATTTTTGACATTCTGAACGCGTTCATAGTTTCAAGCGGGATTGATTGGTCCAAATTGTTGGGGAGTGGAGCACTGATGGAGCCCGCGTGGCGATGTTAGGCCAACGCAGTGGAGTCGCACCGTGTGAAAGCTTGATGGCTCCAACTCAAGCATCTGTACACTGAGTATACACAGAAGCCGCTGGCTACGAAGAAATGCCTGGGGATCTAAGGACTGTCTGTAGACGAGCCGTCAACTTTATCAAAAGTCCGCCCCAATGCCAATCGCGTTATTCGTTTATGTTGATGGAGTATGGGCAAGTGACCATAACCAGCTTCTGTTACACACCGAAGTCTGGTGGCTCTCAAGGGGGAGGACTGAATTGCGTTGATGAGGTCAGGGCTGTTTTCCTCGACATCTCTCTCT
>PIJE02000389.1:6806-32431 GCA_002895965.2 Coryphaenoides rupestris | reverse complement strand
AGAGAATGCTTTCTCTTTTGTTTAGAGTAGGAATTGATAATGTTTTTTGTTTGAAGTAATCTTCAGTGTGCACACTTTCCTTTCAAACTCCACCAAGCAGTACCAACCAAGATGGTGGAACCTCTTGTTTCAAGATGGTGGATCCATTCTCTGGCCTTGGCTTTTGTGTGGAAGGTAGTTAAACCCCTGTGTCTATGGGTAATCCAAATCCCTGATTAAAATCCAATAGTCATTGAAGAAGTTGTTACAGAAAGTTAAAAACAAAGAGCAAAACAAAAAAGGGGGGGGGGCCTGACGTTTCGCCAAATAGGCTTCTTCAGAGGATTGCTACGGTTGGGGTTAGGGTCAGTGTTAGGGTCAGTGTTGTGTTGGGTTGGGTTGGGGTTAAGGTTGGGGTTGGGGGTTAGTGCTAGGGTTGGGGTTAGGGTTGGGGTTGTTTAGGCTTAGGGTTGGGGTTAGGGATAGGGTTGGGGTTGGGGTTAGGGTTAAGCAAGGGGTTGAGGAAGAGCAAGTGGAAAGCCAGCCAGAGACCGAAGACCTTCGAGAGTGCAGACAAGGATTTTGACCCTGCAGAAGACGAGGCTAAGAGGAGACGGACAAGCTGGCAAAAGTCAGGAAGCATAGGAGGACGTAGAGGAAAGCCGAGGAATAATAGATTAGTCTGAAAGTCATGATACAATTTTTTGAATGTCAGCATCTAAAAATAATTTGCTAAAACTGAATGTGTAATGGGTATAACAAAGTATATTGCCCTTGTATGTGCAATATGCATGTTGGATGGGGTGTGAGAGGATTTGATTTTCATTTTAAATGCATTTTCAAAATGAGTTGAATAATTGGGACTGATGGTCTTTCATGTGAAATATGAGTGTATCATACAAGTCGCCTTTGGTATGTTGTGTGTTATTGGATGGTAATCATCCTGACACTGCCCATGTGATTCTTTTTTTTTTATTTGTATTACAAATTGTCACCCATTGTTCACTCACCAGAAACATTTGAACAAACACCCTTACTAAATTCTGGAGCCTGACTGTTTGAATTTCATCTTTTGTTTTCTAATTTATGTGGGAAATTTTGCTTTTGACTTTTTCATCAGTGTAAATTACATAAGATGTGATATATTTTCCTGACTTTGTCAATTCTAACCATTGCCAGGTATTGTTTTATATTCATATTTGTAAGCAAATTATTCTGTTGCTATGCTATTAGACCATGATCAATTGAAATAAATTGTTTATACAGCCCTATCCAGAAGGGCTCTGCATATATCTCACGATACAATATGTAGTGATTCATGATGGGCCATCGCTGGTGCATCACTGGGTGGATATCCCTTAATGACGGGTCAACTCTTAGATTGTCTGCAAATGTAGCATTGTTGTTTATGTTCATATAGTTACACAAAATCGTATTTTATTTATTATATTTATCATTGAATCTATTTTATTCATTGTGCTCTTTTATTGATTTCCTGTCCATCTTGCCCTTTAAACGTTGGTCACCGCTCACCTCTGCCTCTTTCCTGGAATGTGTCCGTCTTCATCAGTCCCATAATTTATCCATTCATAATATGTCTGTTAATATGTTGTAGTTGTAACTTTGGGTCTTGGTTGTAATTTCTATGTAGGAGCTGGTGTGGAGGAATGTTTTCCGGATGGGGTTTTGTGTTTTGTGTTTTGTGTTATTAATGACAGGTATGTCATTCTATTTAGTTTATTTTACAATTATTTAATTTGTGTTATTGTCGCTCTTTCCTGGAACGTCTGTCTGGAAAGAGGAGCTGATGTGGACGAATCTATTCCTGATGGAGTTCCATGTTTTGTGTTATTAATGACAGAATACACGGTCAGAGACCAATAACAGAAGTTGTCCGCCTCTTATTAAACCAAAGATACCCAATGCAGATTGACACCGGTCACACAAAGTCAAGATTCATTAGGGGGACAACTGTGGACGACTTGCACCCCTCACTGACCCCGGTACAGTACAGGTCGTAGGTGTGCTCTGTCTAACCCTCTCCTCGCCTTTTGAAACCGCTGCTTTCAGATCAGCGAGGTTCAGGAGAAGCTGCTTGTGGTCTGGAAGAGTCTGGAACATTGGTAATGACCAACTGTGTTTTGTTTTTGTTTACAATGTAGTCCTATGGTCCTCCATGTTTTTTTTGTTTTGTGTCCTTGGTTTCCACAGCCAAATGAAAGCTGTGTGCTTCATGTCAACTCCACTGGCATTCAGCCCTCACTAAGTCACTGAGGAGTGCAAAGTAACTCAGAGAAAGCGCTCAGATTTGTCACGGCCGGCTCAGAAAGTCATGACAAATAATGGGAGGCAACACAGGTTAATTCAATCACTACATTTATTGGACACCAACACACACAACTGTACAACATGAACAAATATACATCTCTAAATCAACATGGAACAGGTGGTATTGGGAACACCGGGCCCAGGTGTTAGAATAGGCACGACCACTCCCACTGGGTGTATGTGGAACACTTTATTACACTGGACCAGATCTAGCCTCTTAAGTGGTTGAACAATAAAATAACAGACCAGAGACTAGGGCTATAATTGAACAATTTATTAACAGAATAAATAAATAAATCTCACATATAAGATGAAGATCTTTATTAGTCCACACATATTGGTCACACAACACACAGTGGGAAGTGGCGGCCGCCAAACACACGCATGCAGGGAGGGTGGCCCGTGGAAATTTGTCCTCTGCATTTGATCCATCCTGCTGCCCCTCCAGGAGCAGTGGGCAGCCATCTCGACGGCGCCCAGGGACCAACAGCTCCAGGTTTTACGTCCACATCTTGGTCAGGGATGTGGACAGGAGAGGCGTTAAGCACCCCTCCGGTGCTTAACGTGGAGGGCTCACTGCTAATTAAAAGCTAGATTAAAAAGGTATGTTTTCAGTTTTTTATTTAAAAATATCCACTGAGCCCACCTCTCTAATATGTTTTGGTATGGTGTTCCACAATTTAGGTGCATAATGTGCGAAGGCAGCTTCTCCAATTTTATTTGGTGGAACTTTTGGAATGTTTAAGAGGCCTGCCATAGAGGACCTAAGGGCTCGTGTAGGGACATAACACGACAGAGAATCAGAAATGTATGAAGGTGCTAGACCATTTAAGGCTTTATATACAAGTAAAAGGACTTTAAAATAAATCCTAAAAGATATAGCAAGCCAGTGCAGTGTAGCTAAAACAGGAGTAATATGTTCTCTCTTCCTTGTTTTTGTTAAAAGTCTAGCCGCAGAATTCTGAATTAACTGTAATTTCTCAATTTACTTCTTTCGAAGACCAGTAAAAAGAGCATTACAGTAATCCAGCCTACTTGAAATAAAAGCATGGATTAACTTCTCAGCATCCTGTTGAGTTAAAAACGGCCATACTTTGGCTACATTTCTTAAGTGGAAGAATGATGTCTTCATCACTTTATTTATGTGGGTTTTAAAACTTAAATCAGAATCTAAAATTACACCTAAACTTGTTACTTCGGTTTTATTCTGATGAGCCAAGTTTCCTAACCTATTATAAAGTGCATCCCTTTTAGCTTTGGGGCCAACTAAGAGTATTTCTGTCTTACCTTAATTTAATAAAAAAAAAAAATTATTGCTCATCCATTGATTAATTGCGGACAGACAGGTAGTCAGGGAATATAAGGCATTAGCATAATTTGGCTCGACAGAAATGTACAATTGTGTGTCATCAGCATAGCTATGGAAATGAACATTGTGATCTCTGATGATATTACCTAGTGGTAACATGTCCAATGAAAAGAGAAGGGGACCAAGACAGCTTCCTTGTGCAACACCAAAAGATACATCATATTTCTCTGACATGTGATCTTGCTGTGGTCAATTGTGTCGAATGCAGCACTCAGATCTAGGAGAATAAGCACTGAAACTTTGTTTGCAGCAACATTAAGTCTAAGATCGTTGACTATTTTAGTTAGAGCGGTCTCTGTACTATGGTTAGATTTAAAACCTGACTGGAACTTTTCTAGAATACTATTTTCATTTAAAAATGTGTTTAGTTGATTAAAAACTACTTTTTCTAGTATCTTGCTCATGAAGGGTAAGTTGGATATAGGCCTGTAAGGGACCTTTCCCTACTCAAGTGGCAAGTCCCGCCCCCCCTAGTTACTGTTGCTATGCCCCACAAGCTTTCCCACAGCTCTGCAGCATGTTAGTAATGTCCACTGAACAACGCCCCCCCGCTGATGATTCTCTCTCAAGGATTCCTGACAATATCGCTGTATGTTATTTGTATGTTATTTGCCAAATGCCGCTACTTTATCTAAGAGAGTTCTACAGAAAGGCCTGAACTATTTGACACAAGGATATATCCGTGACATTCGGATTTCGGACGGAGAAACAATAACAACATAAAACTTTATGCTAAGTGTTGGCGATCTATGAGGAAGACACAAACGCCTCACAAACTCCACATTGAAATTCGTCAGGACAAAATCGTGGAGTCCTACTGCACATGTAAAGCAGGGTGAGTACGTTAGTGATGTGTTTACAATGAAAACAAGCCTAAGATCTGCTAACTACTAGCTACAATGGGCTAATCACCTAGCTATGCTAATCACACGATGGCGTGGTAGCGGTCTGGTCCTAGCGAAAAAAACATTTCACTGCTCAATGTACCTGTACACTGAAATAGGTGACAAGTCGCCGAGTCGCTCGCCAGCTTCCGCAAGAGACTCAAGACCCACCTGTTCAGAGTTCACCTGGACTCTACATAACCCCCCCCCCAGCACTAACCTGCGTGTTTATATGTCTTAACACTTATTAATGGCACTTAGCATTGTTCTTCGTTCTCAGATGTTGTATCATGCTTAGAATCGCACGCCTGCCCAGCTACTTATGCAGGCAACTTGGCAATTATGAAACTCGTTCTATTCGTCTCGTAAATATGAATGCTGGAAAACAGCTCTATTCTTATCTTCAGGTACCACAGTGATATATTGCTGTCTCCTTCAACAAATGTACTCTTTGTAAGTCACTTTGGATAAAAGCGTCTGACAAATGCCCTAAATGTAAATGTAAATGTAACAGGTAACAGATAACAACATGTAACATGTAACATGTAACAGGTAACAGGTGGTCGGCCTTTGTCAAAATAGCAGAAACTAAAAAACTATTGTTTTCTTTTCCATGACTGTTCAAACCGTCTATTTAGGCATTCATTATAAGTGTCATCATTGACATGAATGCTCGAAAACAGCTCTAGTCTTATCTTCAGGTACCACAGTGATATATTGCTGCCTCTCCTTCAACAAATGTACTCTTTGTAAGTCGCTTTGTATAAAAGCGTCTGCCAAATGCCCTAAATGTAAAAATGTAAATGTAAATAAACCTTTGAATTTTAACTAATTAGCGAGCTTTGTAGCTTTTTGTGTCGGCGCTGCTGTAAATTGATGTGTGGAGTCTCTATCAACCATTTGATTGTTGCACTTGTGAACTTTCAGTGTTTTAAGTACATCATAAAAACCACTGCGTTCAGTAATTGCCTTATCAGATACAGCACCTGTAAATAACTGACACAAAAATGACAGAACCACTTGGATCACATCCAGTCAATGCTTTGAGGGTTGTGCTTGACTTACAGTCACTATAAAGCTGACTCTGTAAAGCATACGTGTCAAACTCAACGCGAGAGCTTGCAAAGAATATAATTAGCTTACCGTACAAATCAGCTGGCCATCAGGAGAACCGCGACTCTTCATGGTGGCCTGGCCGTCTAATTTCAACAAGTTTGCACATACTGGCACCTAAACTATAATGTCCGTCTAGGGTTGGGTATTGTTTGAATTTTATTGATTCCCGTTCCGGTTCTGCTTATCCGTACTCCGTGTCAATCTGCATTGGGTATCTTTGGTTTATAAGAGGGCGGACAACTTCTGTTATTGGTCTCTGACCGTGTATTCTGTCATTAATAACACACAAAAATGGAACTCCATCAGGAATAGATTCGTCCACATCAGCTCCTCTTTCCAGACAGACGTTCCAGGAAGAGCGACAATAACACAAATTAAATTAATTGTAAAATAAACTAAATAGAATGACATACCTGTCATTAATAACACAAAACACAAAACACAAAACCCATCCGGAAAACATTCCTCCACACCAGCTCCTACATAGAAATTACAACCAAGACCCAAAGTTACAACTACAACATATTAAAAGAATATATGACATATTATGAATGGATAAATTATGGGACTGATGAAGACGGACACATTCCAGGAAAGAGGCAGAGGTGAGCGGTGACCAACGTTTAAAGGGCAAGATGGACAGGAAATCAATAAAAGAGCACAATGATAAAATAGATTCAATGATAAATATAATAAATAAAATACGATTTTGTGTAACTATATGAACATAAACAACAATGCTACATTTGCAGACAATCTAAGTGTTGACCCGTCATTAAGGGATATCCACCCAGTGATGCACCAGCGATGGCCCATCATGAATCACTACATATTGTATCGTGAGATATATGCAGAGCCCTTCTGGATAGGGCTGTATAAACAATTTATTTCAATTGATCATGGTCTAATAGCATAGCAACAGAATAATTTGCTTACAAATATGAATATAAAACAATACCTGGCAATGGTTAGAATTGACAAAGTCAGGAAAATATATCACATCTTATGTAATTTACACTGATGAAAAAGTCAAAAGCAAAATTTCCCACATAAATTAGAAAACAAAAGATGAAATTCAAACAGTCAGGCTCTAGAATTTAGTAAGGGTGTTTGTTCAAATGTTTCTGGTGAGTGAACAATGGGTGACAATTTGTAATACAAATAAAAAAAAAAGAATCACATGGGCAGTGTCAGGATGATTACCATCCAATAACACAACATACTAAAGGCGACTTGTATGATACTCATATTTCACATGAAAGACCATCAGTCCCAATTATTCAACTCATTTTGAAAATGCATTTAAAATGAAAATCAAATCCTCTCACACCCCATCCAACATGCATATTGCACATACAAGGGCAATATACTTTGTTATACCCATTACACATTCAGTTTTAGCAAATTATTTTTAGATGCTGACATTCAAAAAACGTTATCATGACTTTCAGACTAATCTATTATTCCTCGGCTTTCCTCTACGTCCTCCTATGCTTCCTGACTTTTGCCAGCTTGTCCGTCTCCTCTTAGCCTCGTCTTCTGCAGGGTCAAAATCCTTGTCTGCACTCTCGAAGGTCTTCGGTCTCTGGCTGGCTTTCCACTTGCTCTTCCTCAACCCCTTGCTTAACCCTAACCCCAACCCCAACCCTATCCCTAACCCCAACCCTAAGCCTAAACAACCCCAACCCTAACCCCAACCCTAGCACTAACCCCAACCCCAACCTTAACCCCAACCCCAACCCAACACAACACTGACCCTAACACTGACCCTAACCCCAACCGTAGCAATCCTCTGAAGAAGCCTATTTGGCGAAACGTCAGGCCCCCCCCCTTTTTTTGTTTTGCTCTTTGTTTTAACTTTCTGTAACAACTTCTTCAATGACTATTGGATTTTAATCAGGGATTTGGATTACCCATAGACACAGGGGTTTAACTACCTTCCACACAAAAGCCAAGGCCAGAGAATGGATCCACCATCTTGAAACAAGAGGTCCACCATCTTGGTGGTACTGCTTGGTGGAGTTTGAAAGGAAAGTGTGCACACTGAAGATTACTTCAAACAAAAACATTATCAATTCCTACTCTAAACAAAAGAGAAAGCATTCTTACTCCTTGGATCTCTTTGTATGGTTTTTCTTCTCTGAGGAAGGTAAATTGGAATATTTTACCTGTCTACTGTGGGTATCCTAGTACTAATGGTCGACTGGAAGACTTTTTATAATTATTGTTAAAACAACCCTCCCCCTCCTTCCTTTCCTTTGTTTATTTCCCTTCCCTTTAAACATCTATTATCTCCTGCCATAAGACATTGCTTGTGAAAACACCATTTACCTTGTTTTTATGCAGTCCAACCACCTGTGTAGCATCTTTCTGCTAATATGGTCCTCCAGCTTCAAAATAGATATGAAGCCTTGGCCAATAATGATACCTTGGGTGAGTCTAGTGTCCATCTTCCTCCACTGGAGAGAAGACAACCCTGTATACCTACTACTGTACCAGATAAGACTCTGACAGTCATATTTCAAAATATTACAGGCTATACATCACTGCCTCAACTACAACCAATTTCTGTCCCCCTGGAATGCTGAGACAGGTGAACAAACCAACAGCTTTTATCAAGCCTTCCTCTCCTAACCAGTCTACCACAGACAAAGTCAAACAAAATACTGCCCAGTGGATGGAAGTTAACATGTCTATTCTAAGGGAGCATTATGATAGTGATAGCAGAAGGGTTGGAACAGTTGCAGGGTTTGGATGTAGAGGCCTTTAATGTAGCTGTGAATTGGAGCAAGATTAGATAGACACAATGCTACAGAAAGCAATACCTCTCCCCACAGAACCAACTCCGGGGGTTCTGTCCCCCGAATCTTTCCCGCCGCTATCTGTCCTGTCCCAGCCCATTGATATCCAGGGTGGTGCTGGTGTTGGGTTGGGCCAGTTACCGGGGAGAAGCAGGACAGTACTTACTATACCAGTACAGGTTTTGGCTCCTCATAGTCAGGCCAAAGAACAACAGGCAGTAGAACAGATTGTAAGACGGGGGTTGGATGAACAACAAAAACTATATAGTAATGTGGCACTACTGTGCAGTAATTCCATTACCTCTGCTTCCCCTTCTCCCTCTCCAGGCCCAAAACATCAGGGGCCACAGGTGTTGGCAGAGCAGGTTCCCAGTGGCATGATTGTGACATTACAAACAGGTGGACATGAAATGATGAGGGGTGTTACTTCTACAAAGAGTTTTTCTGAAGCATCCCCAATCTGAGTCCCTTTCTAATATTTTAGAAACACAGCCACTGTTGGGACCTGCTCCTGCCACACGACTGGAACCTACTAGACCAGCGATTCCCAAATTATGGGCCGCGGCCCACGGGTATAGCAAGTGGGCCACCAAATCATGGGGAAAAAAATGTTTTATTGAAATTTTGTTAGTTGTTTTTGTTGTACAAAATTCATTTTTTTTTCTTCAAAACCTTCCAAAATGCATCATCAGTGTGATACCGATAAATAGGAACTCATGGTAGGAACTCATGGGCCTACATCCGTTGATCGCCCCAGCCGGAATACGATGAGCCACGCCCTGTTTTTTTCAATTCATTTTGAGTTGAACTTGAGGCTAATCAAAATGGATAGTTGGCTAGCATCTGGCACACTTAACAGAAAAGAAGACGGTACATCTGTCCCGTCCACAAGTGATGTCCCACCTGTCAAGCAAAAAAGAAGAGTTTGGAGAAAGTACAGTGCTGAATATTTATCACTAGCATTGGACAGGCACAGAAGACGAACCGTTACCGCTGTGCGTGGTGTGCTCTGAGGTTTTATCAAATGAAGCTCTGAAGACATGTAAACTACGTTGTCACCTTGAGACAAAGCACCACAGTATATGTCCAAGACACTTGGAAGACACAATTTTTCGACAAACTCAAAGAGTATCAGGCCAAGAAGAAAGTCACTGAAACGTTGTGTATGGGCACTGAGAATGCAAAGGCAGTGGAAGCATCTTATCAAGTTGCGCGACTGATAGCCAAGGCTGGTAAACCACACACAATTGGTGAGAATTTAATTCTCCCCGCCACAAAGGAGATAGTGGAGGTGATGTTGGGAGAGAAGGCACGCAAGTCAATCAACCTCATATCATTGTCTGATAACTTAGTCAAACGCAGGATTGACGACATGGCAGAGAATGTGTCAGAACAGCTGATAACGGGCATACGAGAAAGTCGTTTTTATGCCCTCCAACTGGATGAATCGACAGACATCGCAAATATGTCACAGCTGCTTGCCTATGTAAGGTATGAAAACAATGGAGAAATAAAAGAAGACTTCCTGTTTTGCAAACCTTTGCTAACGCGTTCTACAGCTGAAGCCATTTTTGACATTCTGAACGCGTTCATAGTTTCAAGCGGGATTGATTGGTCCAAATGTGTGGGAGTGAGCACTGATGGAGCCCGTGCGATGTTAGGCCAACGCAGTGGAGTCGTCACCCGTGTGAAAGCTGTGGCTCCACTCATAGCATCTGTACACTGCAGTATACACAGAAGCGCTGGCTACGAAGAAAATGCCTGCGGATCTAAGGACTGTTGTAGACGAGCCGTCAACTTTATCAAAAGCCGCCCAATGCAATCGCGTTTATTTTCCGTTTTATGTGATGAGATGGGCAGTGACCATAACCAGCTTCTGTTACACACCGAAGTCTGGTGGCTCTCAAGGGGGAAGGTACTGAATTGCGTGATGAGGTCAGGGTGTTTTTCCTCGACACAAAGTTTGAACTCGCGCATCGTTTCAGTGATTCTGAGTGGTTGGCTAAATTGGGATATCTGGCCGATATTTTCAACCACTTAAATGGACTCAATCTCAGTCTCCAAGGAAAAGCATTGACCATGTTCAATGTCCAGAATAAAATAGAAGCGAGAAGGAAAATGGATGTGTGGGCAGTTGAGCAGTCAAACTTTGACTCGTTTGAGAATCTGTCAGATTTTTTGACAAAGGAAGAAATGCAGGTTCCCGTCACCACGATCAATCACGTCAAAGAGCACCTGCATGGTTTGAGGACCAAGCTGTGCGAATACTTCCCCATCCCAGATGTGCAGTGCAGCTGGATCGAAAATCCCTTCACCAGCCACAGTGATGAGGCCCTCGCAGGCCTGAGCGCAAAAGAGCAGGACAATCTTGTTGATCTCTCCTGCGACAGCGCATTGAAACTGGCTTTCTCACAGAAGCACCTGGCAAACTTCTGGCTTCACGTTGCCTCGGAGTATCCTGAGCTGTCCAACAGAGCTGTGCGCTTTCTGATGCCTTTCCCAACGACATATCTGTGTGAGACTGGCTTTTCGGCGCTTGTGGCATTAAAGACAAAATACAGGAATAAACTGAATGTTGAGCCAGATCTTCGACTGAGGCTGTCATCCCTTAAGCCAGACATCAAGCATTTGGTGTCTGCCATGCAACATCATCCTTCTCATTAGGTGAGTCAACATTAATGTGCGCCTATTGTTGGATGTATTTTTACTACTACTAGGCCTACTGCAATGTATGTATTAGGGATGGCCACGACTCAGGTTTTTGCCAGTGGAGTCGTCAGATTCATGTCAAATATTCATGTCAAATATTATGTGTTTATTCTGCTTAAAATATGATGATAAAGACTAATAAACGAGGATGCCTCTTAACCACTTCCAGGGCATTTTCCCTGGCTCAGGAAAATAAGTCACGGTTTGATTAAATTGGATTCTTTCTCATTTAAGTTTATTCATTCTGATATTAAATGTATTCGTTTTAATTAGTTTTGAATAAGCCATTCAACCAAGAAAAAATATATATATATTTTTGATTTAATTTATATCGTCGACTTTTTAGCCATTCATGTATGATGATTCATATATATGAAATATCCAATAAGAATACTGATTGAATTGTAGGCGTGCGTAAAATGCCTGTGTGGGCCACGAATACTTTTGAGATTTTCAAGTGGGCCTTGAGTCCAAAAAGTTTGGGAACCGCTGTACTATGTTTAGGAAGATGGTTGAATGGCATATGACAATACATAAACCAATAGTGATATTGGGGGACTCTAACCTGGCACGTATACCGTCCTTTTCAGATGCTAGGGTCTGGGCCGGACTTATGCATGGGCTACCCTGGGCTTGAGCCCAGGGGCCCCGGGCTACAAAGGTCCCCGAAATTAATCCAAATGTATGAAATTCTAAGTAATATTCCGGCTGCTGGACTGGCCGAGGCCCCTTTAAATCGAATTCACAAATTACGTTCAAATTGGAAAAAGTACGCCTACTGGACGCTCCAATGTATGAGGTGTTTAATTATATGTCAGTCATATTTAGCTTTGTTGATTGGTTTACGCTTCTGCCAATGGAGAGGTTTACGTGGACGTCAGGGCAGGGGCATCATCTTTGGCGCGCTGTCACTGATCATGGCGGATAGGACTCGGAGGTACGAGAGTGGAGCGCTAAAAACAAAAAAGAGGAACGCGAAAGGGAGACCATGGGAAAAATGCAGAAGCATACTGGGTTTTTCAAACCAGTCGTTGATGCTTCAGCATCGCATACTCCATTGGTATACTGTACATGTGTTTCTGGTCATAGGTCCTGGTTGGAGCTTATACATGGCTAGGGTGCATGTAGACAGCTTTCCAGGGGCTAAATTCCTCCACATCAAGGAGATTTTGGGAAAGC
Organism: Coryphaenoides rupestris; assembly: GCA_002895965.2. NCBI lineage: Eukaryota > Metazoa > Chordata > Actinopteri > Gadiformes > Macrouridae > Coryphaenoides > Coryphaenoides rupestris. Next base: position 20,066 of record PIJE02000389.1, on the reverse strand, counting down.
AGACATCACAACCTATTCAAGTTTCAAGTATTTTTATTGTAACTTCACAATTTACACGTGAGTATACGCAGTGAGTTAAAAACTTTTTGTGCAAAACGCCCGACAGCCGACAGTAATTATAAAAGAATACAAAATAGAGTAAAACTACAAAATAGAAATAGAACTATAAATAGAATTCTATATAAAATAAGTAAATGAAATCTAAAATGAAATGGAATATACACTAAAATATCCATACACATATAAATCGATGTACTAAAATATACATTGTTATATGCTGACATTCACAGAATGTCACAGAATACCTTCCCAGACAGTCGACACAACACTAGCACCAGCAGTTGGCACCAGGACTAGCACCAGCACCAGCACTAGCACTGCTACCAGCGCTAGCTCCAGCAGTAACAACTTATCACCAGGACTAGCACTAGCAGTAACACTTAGCACTAGCATTTAGACATTGATGCCGAACTTGTTCAGCAGCCTGATGGCCTGACTGTGGAAGCTGTCTCTGAGTCTGCTCACTTGATACTGCGGTATCGCCTGCCTGACGGTAGGAGTGTGTACAGTTCGTGGCTGGGGTGGTTATTGTCTTTAATAATCCGTTTGGCCTTGGCCACGCACCGCCTGGTGTATATATCCAGGAGGGAGGGAAGCTCACCTCCAACGATGTACTGGGCCGTCCGCACCACCCTCTGTAGTGTTTTACGCTCCAGTGCGGTGCAGTTCCCATACCAGACGGTGATGCATCCTGTGAGAACACTCTCGATGGTACAGGAGTAGAATGTTCTGAGGATGCGGGGGCACATGTTGAATTTCCTCAGTCGCCTGAGGAAATACAGGCGTTGTTGGGCCTTTTTCACCACGTGTGTGGTGTGCGTGGTCCATGTGAAGGTGACTTAAGCAGTGGGTCTTAAGGCTGAGACGATATGCCATTTTGAAGAATCGATAAATCGGGACAAAATTATCGATAAACAGAACGCGTTTTCAGCACTTCAGTATAGTTCTCATTTTCACCAGAGGGGGCGACAAAGAGCCACGACTAAAAACATGTGAAACTAAACAGTAAACAGCTTCGTTTATTGCTTCATGGTTTGGCCTATCATAGAAAAAAAATTAAATTATTATTAGCCTATAGGCTACAATCAAACAAACTCAGCGGACATGACAACAGCTTTCTTAAATAGTCGCTTTTTGCGGGCACACGCATTCACCCACACCCACACACACACACAAACATTTCACCACTCATTCCCCGCCCTCTTCCGGTCTCGCAATCTAGTCATTAAACTCCGCTATTATCTCTCTTCCCGTTCTGTTTTAGTAGCGCAACCAAGGGTGCCTACTATGAAAACTACAGTGAGTGCACATGACACACACACACACACACACACAAACTAATGTCAAAGAATTATTTATTTATTTTGTATTTTCACACAGTTATCGATAAATCGATAAGTGGTCTCAGCCTTAGTGGGTCTTAACAATTGTCTTGGTCAACAAGATCCTAAAACTACACAGAAACAACTAATGAGAACAAACAAGGAGATTTTTCCCAATGCATACATTTATTTACCTCTGATTAACTTTTCAGATAGGTTACCAAAAAACCAGCAGGGACTGATAGAGATACTGAATGACCACATTGAAGGGAAATACAGAAATTTGAATGACCTTAACAAACTTCTTTTCCATACAGAGAAGCAGGATCCGGTCCATTGGACTGGGCAGACAGCAGCTATAATCTTTCAATCTTGGTTCGACATGTAGTGGGGGAGCAGGGTAATTGCACAACTCCCCACTACTCAAATATAACAAATCTTTCTTCCTCCTATAGGCTTAGCCCAGCCGAGAGAGAAGTCTTAGAAAAGGGCCTAACTTTTATTCCCACTCCAAGACAGTTCGACCGCATGGAGCTTCGGAAGGATTTACACGTGTACCACAGGAGACTGAAATTGCTTGATTGGTTTGAGTATGAGTCTAATTACCCCCGCACACCGTTTACAAACCCCTCTAGCTGGGAACCTAAAACAGATATGGTGTCGGGAATAGTACAGAACCTCATACGAGAGGATCTAAGTTCCTTCTCACAATGACAACACAGTGACAGGCTCTCAAGGGTTTGAGTATGAATTAAGCTATTTTCATTAAACCAGCTGATAAGGGGTCACAAATAGTGATTTTGGATAAAGTACAATATCTCCTAGAGGGAAACAGGCAATTGAATAACACCAAACATTATGCCCCATTGCCTCATTCCATACAGATGGAAACACAGGCTTTAATATCAGGGACACAGTATTTCAACTTTATGAGAAAAAGTTTATTGTAAATAAACAAATGTCTTACCTGCTGGGACCTGATTCACCCAGGCCCAGACAGTTCTACTTACTGCCTAAAATACATAAGGCTCCAGAAACGTGGACGGTCCCCTCCCAGGTCCCATGCGGTCGTCCTATAGTAAGTGACTGTAGAAGTGAGGCATATAACATAGCTGAGTATATTGATTATTATATCAATTCTCTATCACAGAAAGACCGTAGCTATGTCAAGGACACTTACGAGTTTGTTGACAAGCTTAAGGTTATGTCTATCCCTTCTAATGTATTCTTATTCTCTATTGATATCAATTCTCTGTACACTAATGTAGACACAACTCTAACATTAACCCCAACCCTAACCTCAACCCTAAACCTATCCCCAACCCTAGCACTAACCCCAACCCTAACCCCAACCCCAACCCTAACCCCAACCCAAAACTGACCCTAACCCGACCCCAACCCCAACCTTAATCCCAACCCTAATCCCAACACTAACCCTATGTGCACGTGTATGTGGATTGACAATGCAATTCAGGGGGTGGAAATTAGCTTATGTTACAGCTGCCCTTATGTTACAAATGTCAATATGGTCAAATCCAGACACATACATGTAGTCAATATTAGACTTCACCATCGATATTTATCCAAGTCGTCTACAAGACACATGAAGGCTAGAATAACTTATTCCCATCAACAATTTAATTGATGGGAATTTAATTGGAGAAATGGTCAACCATGACCATTTATGCTTTTGATGTGTTTATTCCCTGATGTGTTGAATTACATTAATCATTGTATATCCTAAAGGATTAATAACTATTTTCTACATGCATGTTTGAATGGCCTGCAGGTGAAGGAACAAGCACAACATACACTGTCACTACTCTGCAGCCTGCAGACACCCCATCAACTGGAACATTTATTTGAGTATAGACCACATTTGAAAAACTGCACAAAGTTGTCTTGTTTGTAGACATTTTTTTCTTACCGTTGTGTCACACGGCTTTTGTTTATAATGTATGCATTTCATTCTTTGATACGTGATTTGTTTATTTTGGAAATTATTGTTATCTGTAAAATAAAAGTATATATTTTTGTCTTTTGAACCATTGTCTGTTTCATCCTATTTTTATAAAAAAAAAATTGTTATATATATCCTCATCATCTGTACTTTGGAGCTTGGCTGCTGCTAAATTACAAACAATTGTAAGTATAAAGTGCATGGTACAGTTGTGTCACTGCCACAATCAGGAAGAAAACGCAAGCTATCACCTGCTGCTGAGAGAAAATTGGTCAGGATGGTCAAGAGTCAACCGAGAACCACCAAAAAGCAGGTCTGCAATGAATTAGAAGCTGCTGGAACACAGCTGTGACTGTCCACAGTCAAGCGTGTTTTACATCGCCATGGGCTGAGAGGCTGCCGTGCAAGAAGGAAGCCCTTGCTCCAGAAGCGGCATCTTAAGGCTCGACTAAAGTTTTCTGCTGATCACACGGACAAAGAAAAGGCCTTCTGGAGGAAAGTTCTGTAATCAGATGAAACAAAATATGTTTGGAGGAGAGAAGGTGAGGCCTTTAACCCCAAGAACACCATGCCTACCGTCAAGCATGGTGGTGGTAGTATTATGCTCTGGGCCTGTTTTGCTGCCAATGGAACTGGTGCTTTAAAGAAAGTAAATGGAATAATGAAGAAGGAGGATTACCTCCAAATTCTTCAGGAGAACCTAAAATCATCAGCCAGAAGGTTGGGTCTTGGGCGCAGTTGGGTGTTCCAACAGGACAATGACCCCAAACACACACTCAAAAGTGGTAAAGGAATGGCTAAATCAGGCTAGAATTAAGGTTTTAGAATTACCTTCCCAAAGTCCTGACTTAAACCCCATCGAGAACACGTGGACAGTGCTGAAGAAACAAGTCCGTGTCAGAAAGCCAACAAATTTAGCTGAACTGCACCGATTCTGTCAAGAGGAGTGGTCAAAGATTCAACCAGAAGCTTGTGGATGGTGACCAAAAGCACCTAATTGAGGTGAAAATGGCCAAGGGACATGTAACCAAATATTAGCATTGCTGTATATTTTTGACCCAGCAGATTTGGTCACATTTTCAGTAGACCCATAATAAATTCATAAAAGATCCAAACTTCATAAATGTTTTTGGTGACAAAGAAGTATGTGCTCCAATCACTATCACAGAAAAATAAGTGTTGTAGAAATTATTGGAAACTCTGGACTGCCATGACATACATTCTTTCATTCGTTCTTTACAACTGTATGTTTATTTATTGTTTTTGATACAGGGCTACACATGGGGGCACTAGGGGGGAGCGATGGCCGCCCTGTGCGCTTCACCAACCTGAGCTTGCAAGATGGCTCAGCGGTGCTCTCACATCCGGCTCATCTGTTGCTCCAGCAACGGGAGTTTACCCTTCCTCCACCTCCTCTAGCCTCGCCTGCGCCTCATTGCCTTCATCCCATTTCTTATATCCATATCATAGCCTTCACCCAAGTCTTGCCTTACTTTGTGAATTAGCCAACTAGTCACGAGTCAAGCCAATGTTAGCAAACAAACATTTGGGGTTGGTAGATCATTTCGTGGTTGCTTCAATGAAAAATTAAAGGAAAAAAAGCTACATATCCACTTTTTTCCCCACTCAGCTTTTTTTTTTTTTTTTTAAACCAACCTGGTTCCTATTCAAAGACGTGCGAGGGAACATTGAGAAGCCGAGGCCACACTTGACAGCGGATCTCATCTGTCAGGAGCCCCCCCTCGCTGATGGCCATCCTCCTCAGGGCTGCCACGTCCACCGGACTCGCACTCAGGGCCTGCGTGATGTCTGCCACCTTCCTAGTGCGTCTGGAGTCTAATGCAACAAACACAAACACACGCCACGCAAGAATAATTACTCGCAAAAGATAACCGATAGAAAGGTGCTGATGGTGGTGCCGTGCTTTGGCATCACTTCAGGCCAATGTAGAGTTCTGCGTTGACTCTACGCCGTAACCTACGCAAGCTCTGCAATGACATGCGTCGGAGGAAATGCGACGCCACAGAAGCGGCCCCGCGTGTTCTGTCGTGTAGTTTCACGTCACGTCACGTTAAGCTACGGCGTACACTCGACGCGGGGCCATCAGTTGCCCCATTAGTCGTGAGCGGGTTTGTGTGCAGCAGCGGCTCACGCGGCTCGACGTGACACCCGCTGCCGCGCATGTGAACGTCGCCTCGCTTCATGAGACCCCAGGAAGAGTGACGCCTACCGTGGCTTCCGTCCACACTCTTCATGTTGTCGCCCCTCCTCGACAGACTGGCAGTCAGCGCTACTCAGTGTTCATCGTTTTTAATGCGTTAACGCCTCATCTCGACGTGTTAGGCTGAGGTTGTTGTCTGTGCCAGAGCAGCGGAGCCAGGCGGCCCTCACATGCTCGGACTGTGTGTTGTTTCTGCTCTCTGGGAGGCTAAAGTCGGCTAACTAGCACTAGCCAACTATGACGTGTTAGCCGGCGAGCTAGCTGTTCGGCTAACTAAACGCTCGTCAAACGTCATTCTAACACGGCTTCAATTAAATACCCCCCCCCCCCTTAAAGACAGTTTAATAAATAAGACGCTAGTGGATCAATGTTTCCACGTGTGTACATTCATGTGTCCACAGAAGAGAGAGTGTTAGCGAGCAAAAAGGCTAGAGATGTGACGTCAGTTGGCGTGGAGGACGGCAGGGGCGGGGCATTTGGGAAAGGGGCGTGTCTATGTGGTGACTGGACCGACGCTCCGCCCCTCCCCGCCCCGCCTCTTGGAGCTGTGCTGTTTCCCTTTCGCACACAACATATTATACTTATTATATTATATTGTTTTATTATTAGATTCAGTGGTGGAGGAAGTACTCCGCACTCTTACGTATGTAAAAGTAGTCATACCACACTGTAGAAATCTGAATCTGAATCAGGTTTATTGCCAAGACTCCGGCGAATTGGTGCATAACATTGTACATTAACATGAACCAGAAAGTACTGTGAAGAAACAATTTACAATAAACTGTGAAAAAAGTAGACTTATATAGAACATGTTAAAAATATAAAAAATTGTCTGTTACAAGTAAAGGTCCTGCATTGTAAAATGTTACTGAAGTAAAATTCCAAATGTATTATTATTAGCCTGTATTAGTACCTCATATGTGTACTTAAGTACAGTACTAAATGTAACTTAGCTGCTTTCCACGACTGATTATATTGCATTAAAGTTTGCATTAAAGTACACATACTATCCCGGGACACAGTATGACCAGTATGCATGACAGATGTATATTTCGTACTAGATATAATTATTCACCCTTTCATCCAACATCCATCCATGAACACTAAATACAGAATAAATTCGTGTTATATTAGCCAAGCAAAACGGACGTGCTCTTTGCTTCAAGTCGAATAACGAAAGGGAGAAAAATGGTCGGAAACGAAACCCAGAGCTGATGCGTCAGAGGCACCCAGTCGCACCCTTCACTGTGGACCAGAGGAGTGGAGCAGCAACACCGTCCATGCCTGGGTGGATCCGGACCAGTACTTTATGACGTAAATAACTCGGAAATCACTTTGAATTAATATATAGCTCATGTGAATTCATGTAATGTAATTTTAGGCTAAAGGGGAATGCTTATTTAGCCTATAGGCTAATTAATTCAGATCTAGCCTCGTTCATATGCTTTATGTGAAAACAAAAATATAAAGTCGATTTTGTCATAATCCGTGTAGTTACAGTAACAACAACAAATATATGGACATACTTGTGTAAGTCTATTTGCAAATGAAATGTGCCTATATTGTGTTCATATTGGGATTGGGATATTGGGCTCTATTGATGTGCGTCGCAAAAGACAGCAGCAACTATTTGTGTAAGTCTATTTAAAAATACATTGTTGTGTGCCACTCTGATATTGTGTTCATACGGTGGTTTATTTAAATGTATTGACCGCAATAGACACGCAGTTGGTCACGCATGTAAGCCATTTCCAGAGACCCTGGTGGGGAAATGAAACTTAGTTGACTCTGCACGTATCGACCGCGGCCAGCAGGGGGCGACACAGGGACGTAAATAGGGTCACCATCGACCATCGCTGAACTCACGTGGAGGACAAACGCTCCAGAGCTACGACTTGATGTTGGATCGTTTTATGTCGAGCCTACCTGCTTGTTGTTTTTTAGAGATCCTTTAAAACGGGCATGGATGGACTAACTGAAAACACAATCGAATCCAACAGGAGAAATGAAAGAAGAGGTAATTTATAAAATGTATTATAAATGTTATTTGCCATTTCACTGCTAAACAAAAGGAATAAAAGTTAAGTATACTGCTATTTTTAAGTATACTGCTTCACAATGTATTCAATTGTGCGTTATATTTTAATTGACTTGGGCATATTGATGTTGTACTGTGCTTGACTGTGTGTTTTTATGTGTGTTTTTACGTCACTTATGTGTCTTGATCTTGTTTTTACTATTGCTGGACAACTAATTGCCCCTTTGGGGACAAACTTGACTTGACTTGACAATGTTGATTTTGTTTTTCCGGATCATCGCAGGCATCGACCGCCGTTTCTGGAGGCGGGGCAACGATGAACGTCAAAATGGCAATGTTGAAAATGGAGCACAGAGCGGGGCAGCAGACGGGGCAGGGGGCGCTGGACCAGGGGAGGACGGGGGAGGGATGGGAGGATGGAGACAAGGTAGCAGAGGTCAAGGCCAGGACCTCGCCATAACAACCGGCCGCCAGAGCAGAGGACAAGGGAGAGGGACAGACAGGGGAAGAGCTAGAGCGGGTAGGGGAGGAGCTAGAGCAGGTAGGGGAGGAGATAGATCCGCAGGAAGAATCGGGGGGGATAGAGAAAGGAGAGAAGGAGGGGACGCGTCAGCAGAGCAGAGAGGAGGAGGGGGTCGGAGAGGTAGCAGGGGTCATGGGGGTGATCCAGGGGCGAGACCCAAGGTGCCCCCCTCTTCCAGGAGGGGCACCACCGGGGAGGGTGGGTTGCGTGGCCACCAGATGAACTACACGATGCTGGAGAAACTCTCGGAGAGCCAGCCCTCCGAGGTGGCCATCACCCTTTCCTCCAGCCCCGCCTTTCAAGCGCTCCTGGACGAGCGAGAGATCAGGCATGACCTGGTGCAGCTCATCTGCTCGGCCCTGAGCAGGGCCTTCCAGTCTCGGGACAGGAGCACCCTCCAGCACCTTGCTGGTGTGGTGAAAGACAGCGGGTTCCTGCGCAGCATCCTCCCGCAATATATTGGTGGCATGAGTTCAGTGTCTGACCCTGCCCGCAGGGAACAGTACCCTCACCACTTGGACAACATAATAGCTGTCCTGTCTAAGGTACTAGGGATGCATGGGATGGCCAGCTGTACACCCTGAATGACAACCCAATCAAAGTGATCAAAAATAGATGTCAAGTTGCTGTTAATGTGTAATTGTACCAAGCCAGCAGATGTTATTGTTGCAGAGGAAGTAGGCTATTGATATTTTGTAAATATTTTGTCTGTCATGATGTTTGCAGTGTGTCCAGTCATACATTTTGTTCTGCCAGTCACTTATTATTAACATGATCATTTTTATAATGTATGTTATTTGGTGCTGCAGGTGCTCAACACCTACCCAGTCAGCTCCGTCCAGGCCGTGTCGGTGCTGGTGGTTCTGTTCCGGAACTCTCTCCTTAGCCTGAAGACCTTGGGGGTGGACATCGGGTGCCAAACTGAAGAAAAGCTGGAACGCATCCAGGCTTTGGTCAACGATCTCCAAGAGAGGTGCAGGGAGGGGATCCTGCGTTCAGACCGGGACCACATTCCACTCTTATCTGACCAACACGACAACCAAGGTTAGCTCATATATTATTATTAATAGATGGCGAATATTTAGACCAGATTTTTGTGTGACTTTGTTATTATTATTTGCAATATGCCTACAAATAAACTGTTTGTAGGCATAAACGACACACACTGCGGGGCGGCAGTAGCTCAGGAGGTAAGAGTGGGTCTGGCAACAGGAAGGTTGCTGGTCGAACCCCGGGCTCCGCCTAGCTAATTGTCGAGGTGTCCCTGAGCAAGACACCACCTAACTCTAACTGCTCCTGATGTGTTGCTTGTTACCTTGCATGGTTGACACCGGCGTCAGTGTATGAATGGGTGAATGTGAGGCAACTGTTAAGCCTGTATAAATGCAATCCATTTACCACTGCTGCTTATCTTATCCAGGTGAGGAAGATCTGGAGAACTTTCGGACCATACCCATCTATCCAGTGCGAGATGAGTTCCATAAAGAGGAGAGACCCTACCTTAGGCCCAACATCACAACTCGACAACACGCCAACGTGGAAACCTACCTTGACACGCACTTCCGACTGCTGAGAGAGGACTTTGTGCGGCCGCTTCGTGAGGGGATCCAGAAGTTGATCTGGAGCGGTCTGGACATGAGGATGAATGCCGAGGAGCTGAAGAGGCAGCGCTTCGATGACATCAGTGTGTACTTTGATGCCAAGCTGGGCATGCCGATGTGCACGCGATCAGGCTTAGCCTACATTGTCCAATTCGATATTAAACCTCTGAAGGTGAGTGTGTATTTTTCCATATGAATCTAATCCAAACAAAAATGGCTCATTATTGTGGTCGTTATATACTTTTATGATGTAATAAACAAGCCATCTTTTTCGACAGTTTGTGCACTGGGAAAATTCAAAGCGTTTGCTCTACGGTTCTTTGGTGTGCATGTCATCTGACAATTTTGAGAGCTTCCTGTTTGCTACAATATCGGAACGAGAGCTAAAAGACCTGACGTTGGGTCGAATTCAGGTCATCTTTCCTGAGGAGAGCAGACGAAAGCTGGCAACCATGCAGGTAGGAACTTGTGTACTGCATGACTGCATTGAGTACTGAGAATTCTGGTATACAAATTTATAGCAACAATAATAATCACTTCCTCATCCGATAGACCAATCGACCATTTGTGATGGTGGAGACGACAGCCTACTTTGAGGCCTACCGCCATGTTCTGGAGGGCCTGCAGGAAGTGGAAGGAGATGAACTCCCCTTTCAAAGGTGATAGATATATTGTAGCAGACTCAAGGGTGTGGGGTTTCCACATCACCAGATTCAACAACGAAACACTCAAGATTCATCATCTGTTTCACTCTAAATAGAACCATAATTTACAAACTATATTCAATACATGCTGTATTGAATAAGACTTGAAACTAGCGATTGCGACCAGAAACTCATTAGGATAATGTTTACAGAGTGAATAAGTCACTAGTCACTAATAAGTCTGCTACCATACAACCAGACTTTTTTTGCAACCAGTGGACACCCCCCCCCCCCCCCCCCTGCAGGCCATTGAAATAATGCAGGTTTAAACGCACTTCCGCATTGGCTTCATTTTCCAGACCCTGAGTCTGCTCCTTGAGATAGTATATAATTTATGTAATGCAATGCAATCTCACCTCATTAAATCTTAATCTTTAGTCGACATCAAACTTGTGTGCCACTTTGTTTCCAAAAATCACTTGTATGTCCTTATTTTACATGCAAATCCCCCCACATGTTTAACCCCTTTTTGTTGGCAAACCACTTCAGGTACATAGTGGAGTGCAGTCCAGATGTGGAGCCCCCGCGGTATCTCAGGGAAAACGACATGTACAACCTGGAACACGTGGCCGACCGTGGGTCCAAATCGCAGATCAAGCCCTTCCACAGCCTCAGGCCCGCTGACTGGCCTGACAAAAGCCATCTCAACCTGGATGAGTCTCAGATGGAAGCCTTTCAATTGGCCCTCACTCAGGAGCTAGCCATCATACAAGGACCCCCTGGCACTGGTGGGACTTATAAAAAAGATATATATACTGTACATATAGTTGCCATATCGTGATAATATTAGCTGGTTTTGGTTAGGTTCACACATTTTCTCTTCGTGTGTGTGCACATGTGTGTGTGAGAGTCACGTTCAGTTCGAGGAGGGGGGGACCAGTTTGATCAATCGATGATTTTCTGGGATAATCAGCTTTGACTGGGCCGAAAACATTTTGATGTTTCAATGAAATTCAAAAAGCTTTTGTTTTGGTGAGCCCCTGTCATGGGGGAGGCGTCCATGAGGGCTGGGGGTGTATGACGATCCTCAAGCATTTCACTTTCACTAGCTACTCTCTAGCACAACGGACCCAGGATATATTGCTCAAAAAGTGTGACCTTCATCTCAGAGGTTTCTCAGGAAAGTGAAGAGTAGCAAACGTGCTGTCGTGCAGTCAGTGTCTCAGTTTAGAGAAAAAGAAACATAGATTTTTTTTAAACCCACCTGTACAGACTGGTGTATTGTATGTCTTTTCAAAGGTTTTACTGTTCTTGTTTTAACTCTAACTATTGCAACTATTTAACTATTGCATTTTCTCTGTATTATGGCCTTTTAAGTTTTTTGTTTTTTGTTTAGTGTTATATTTGCTATCTTTGCACCACCACCAAGACCACATTATATGGTATTGTATTTTGTGCCGCACCTTGTAACGCAAGGCACTATTGAAATAATGTTTATGATTATGATTATTATTATTATTATTATTGTCATTATTATATTGTTTTGCTGTTACTACATTTCTTAATATCTGCCTATAGGGAAGACCTATGTTGGCCTTAAGATTGCCCAGGCTCTGTTGACCAACCAGGAACTGTGGAGTGCCGGTGAGGATGATGGGCCCATGCTTGTCGTGTGCTACACAAACCACGCCTTGGACCAGTTCCTCGAGGGTAAGCAAGCAGCACTGAGCTGCAGCTTTACACTTTAGAACCACGGCCACGGTTGAAGCTGATTCGCCACCAGTCCACAAAACAGTAGGGGTCTTATTTTAGCATTTCTTTCAGGATTATTGCAATGAAATTATTCAATCAATTTAAACAGCAGGAAAAATCTGTCTATATGGACAACTGCAAGCAGTCTCTCAACGGGCGTTGAATGCAAACCACCACCAGAGAGCAACATAACTCATTAGAGTCCATCTTGAATCCATGCTCATTCTTGATCACTTTCCTGCTGCAGATTTTTTAAATCGGGTCGGTCCATTCCTAGTTCCTTTATCCTCTCCTTTTCTTCCAATGGGCGCCTTGAGAAGGGAGTGATTTTTTTAACGAAACAGATTTTCTTTTTACTTCTGTGGCTGCGGTTGCCATCTCAACACTACAGACACGTCCCTAACACTAATAACACGAGTCAACATCAAGTTTCCACCCGTTGACCCATAATCCTTTGCGTATTTCAAGATCACACATCAGAACACGAACACAAAAGCAATACCGATTCACTGGCAATGAAAGTGGGGGACGAATTGAATCATTGAATGATTTCGTCCCTCTTGAGCTAGTCCCTCGAAAAAGGGGATTCATCAATCCGTTGTCTGGAAGTTTTTTTCAATACAATTTAAAAATAATGAATTTTGGGGTAAAAATGTTTGTTGAATACTCGATTTTATTTCTATTTTTCCTCCTTCTACGGAGATGCAGCTGGTGATAGGGACCCAGGTCCGATGCAAAGATTGGTACATTAGCCAGAATGTAGCGCAACAATGGAAGTGGAAGCAGTGTTGTTCATTTAAACGTGAAAGTGCAGTAAAAAGATGTTGTCCCTAAAATGTATGAATAATCGTGATAAATAATCGTGATCTCAATATTGATCAAAATAATTGTGATTATCATTTTGGCCATAATCGTGCAGCCCTACATTTTAGGCCTACTTTATACTATCACTATTCATCGTTGTGTATTGAAGTTTAAGCCAATATTGCAAATCAGCTAATTCTGGCCAAACTTGCCACATGTCAGCTTGAATGTCAAATCAAACTACAGATAAACTACAACCTTATTGTTGTTATATTCCACTCTGCAAATTACTTCATATTGCTTTAAGTTTGGCCTTACTTGCTTTGTTTTCCTTA
>PIJE02000388.1:311819-364311 GCA_002895965.2 Coryphaenoides rupestris | reverse complement strand
CCCTCGAGCACACTCTCTCTCGGAAAAGACAAGTCATCTTATTATCAAAAAAAGCTCTTAGGCTGTGACATGCATTGACATATTTAGCTGCTTCTAAAGCATGGAAGTATTTAATCTTTGAGTAAATGTTACATTTTCGTCTGGTCAGAGAATGTATGGAATTCTCTGCATTCATGATTTATTTCTCTGTCTCTCTGTCTGTTTGTCTGTCTGTCTTTCTGTCTGTCTTTCTGTCTGTCTGTCTGTCTGTCTCCTTCTCCCCCTCTCTCTCCCCCTCCCTGCAGCAACTGGCCCAGATGTCCAGGCCCAACCTGCTCAGCTGTTACCACAAGATTGCCTCTCTGAACGAGAAGCTCCCTCACCTGCAGGAGCGCTTTGGCTTCTCCAACGTCAGCAGCCTGGTCCACAGCGCTCAGATAGACCTGCAGCAGGTAGAGCACAGCCCTGCAGCACTCTGCCTCCACCTCCACCCTCCACCTCCACCCTCAACCTCCCAAGATGTCCGCAGACGTCGGGAAAAATGCAGAAACATGGATATGGAGAGAGAGAGATAGAGGGAGAGATAGAGATTTAGATAGAGAGAAGAAAAGTTGATAGTGGTGCTCACTCTGCATTCCCTTTACTTGCTCTTTCTCTGTGTCTCTGTCTCTCTCCATCTCTCTCTGTCTCACCATACTATGTTATATCTCTCAGATTCCTAATAGAGTTTTCTACATATTATCTACATCTACATATATCTATTACATATATCTTGATCTAGTATATTCTAGTATATATATCTCGTATATTTGTGTGCAGTAAGCTGCCGGCCTTGACAGGACACGAAGCCTATGTCCATATTAGTCCATACAAGGCATACCGGCGTTGAGGAAATGTCTAAATCAATACATCGATGGCTTGTGCTGCTGCATTGCCTGTATTTCCCCAAGACAGCGCGTGGGTGAGTCAATGGCTGATCCGTGACGACTGGCTCGAGGCTGTCACCACGGTGTCCGTTCATTTTATTAACGGTGGCTTATCGCCTCCCAGCTCATGGAGAACGCTGCCTACACGTTTGAGCTGCTGCTGCAGAAGGTGATCCAGGACAGGCCCGAGCAGGCGGCCTCCGCCATGGAGAAGGCCAAGCACCGGGTGCTGAAGGTGAGACCACCAGGCCGGCCACCAGCGGGGGGGGGGGACTGACACACCACATAACATCACGTCACCACAAGGCTAATGTCGAGCCCAATACGTTGACTCGTGTTCACGTAGTGTGCAGGGAGAGGAGTGGTATAGGGACAAGTAGGAGATGACCCGAGTGCAGGCAGAGGCAGATCGTGGATGATGGAAAAAATGGTTCATATTAATATTATACAAAAAAATAACTTACAGACCAGAGTTAACCAAAACCACAAGGACACAACGTGGAACAATAGACTACAAACTGACAAGGGGACAAAGGAAGTGGGGTGATACATATGGGGGTACTGATTAGGGAATGAGGTGCAGGTGGGGAAACAAACAAGAAGCACAGGTGAGGGGAATGACATGATTAGTCTGAGGACACCTGGTGGACAGGAGGGGAACGACAACTAAGCGCACAAACACAGGGACAGGGGGCCGTGGTCATCGGGACACACTCTGTGACGCTGTGAGTTTCTGACCCGCGGATGACTGAGCTAGCAGCAGCCAGCCGTCACCACATAGCAGCTCCTCCAACACTACTTTGAACTTACTTTGACGGTAGAGCCGCGCATCAAAGCCAAGTTATCAGAGCTATACAGCGCCATGACAACCCCATGCTTTTCTAGCCCAGCCACACGGACATCAGCCTTGATCGGTGAAATGTTGCCAGGTTCCTTTCATTGAATGTAGTCGTCACGTGCCCGTTCGCAACGTGGCAGTTAGAAATGAGGCCTTCTGTGTTTTCGAGAAACCGCAAACACCTTCACACTCGACACTGCACGGCCACTGCACCTTGGGTCTTCCAGCAACACGTCAGCCAGTGCAGTGCCTGTGCTTCCGTACTTGTTTGGGAACGGGTCGATTGCTTTGCAATAAAACTTCACGCTTGCTCAACACTGCACTTCCTTTGGTCCCCGTCAAGCCAAGTGTGAAGTCGATGGGATAAATGGTCGTTGAGAAATTTGACGGACAGACAGAAAAAACACCCTTCTCCAGTACTACAGTACTACACCACTGGGGCAGAGGCTCACAGTCTCGCAGCTGGAAGGCTGCTGGTTCGAACCCCGGCTCTGCCTGGGCAAGTGTCGAGGTGTCCCTAAGCAAGACACCTGGCTAACCTGCAAACCATTTATGATTTAATGATAGTGAGATGTATCCCAGGCTCTCTTCAATAGCATGTCCTCCTGCGTTGCTTTGTGTAGCCGACCGATGGTACACTGCTCCTCCTACTGTACTCCAAGATTCAAGCAGTGTAATCGTCACGTACACATACAGGATATGCAGTGAAATGAAAAAGTGCTTATAAGAGCCACAGCAGCAGGTCCCTGATGCTGTGCTCTGTGCCCGGTGCAGCAATATGACTACGACAGCAGCACGGTGAGGAAGAAGGTGTTCCAGGAAGCCCTGGTGGCCATCACCCTGCCACACATCAAGAAGAACCTGGCCACCGTCTGCAAGCCTGTGAGTCACACACACACACACACACACACACACACACACAGTAAGCATCTCTCTCTCTCTCTCTCTCTCATTGTCACATACACATAGAGCAGTTATTTTCAAACACTGTGCCGTGGCACACTAATGTGCTATGAGAGATCGTCAGGTGTGCCGTGGGAAATTATCCAATTTCACTTAATTGTTCCAAACAAATATTATTTAGTTACTGCAAATAGTTTGCCATGGTTGAGCGTCTGTGCCTGCAATGTAGTGACTGGCAGAGTAATTAAATACTTTTCCATGTCAGTGGGTGACAGTAGGTAGCGCAATAATGACCTTGTTAATTTAAGACAATAGAATTAGTGATGCGTGTGAGAGGTGTCGCTATTAGGCTACAAGGTGTAATTTAGTAAAAAATGTGGTTGGTGGTGTGCTGTGGGATTTTTTTTATAGAGGATGTGCAGTGAAATGAAAAAGTGGCGATGCCCAGCGGAATGTGCAAAAGAACAACACAATACAAATAACACAAATTGGCGGGATCAGAATATATACAGTATTTACAGTATTTCCCTTACTCTCTGTCTCTCTCTGGTTAGGAGCTGCAGAGGCTGGAGCAGTCTATCGATGCAGACCACACCCCCTTCGTCCAGGTGGAGAACGCCTACGAGAGCATCCTGCTGCAGACCCTGGACAAGGAGGTCACCAAAGGTAACTTCATGCTGTCACTTGCTGTCGTTACGACCTCTATACAAAAAAAACGATCCAAAAAATGTCTAATTTGTTTTTTATTTACCGTATCCGTACTTTGGCAAATTCTATCATTTCTATTGTATTTCACAAAGTTGACATGAGTAAATCACAATAAATAATCAGGGTGATAACACGTGTTGTAGAGGCTATTATGGATGGATATCAATACAGATGTGCCTTGAGGTTTTGACTAAGCCTCCTGACCCTCCTCCCACAGTGGTGAAGGAGGCGGCCAGCCTGAAGAAACACAACCTGCTGAACGACAGCCGGGACCTCCTCAGCCAGTCCAGCCGCTCCAGCCTCTCCTGCTCCACGCCCCCCACCCCGGGAAGCCCCGCCCGGGCACAGACCCCCAGCACCTCCGCGCCCTCCCCGGAGCCCCAGCCCAGGTCCCCCTCCGCGTCTCCATCTCCTCCTCCTTCTTCTTCTCCTTTTTTCTCCTCCCTCTTCCTTCTGGCTTCCTAACGGCCTGACCCCCCCTCCCCTGGAGATCTCCAGTTGGTGGCGGAGGAGGAGCAGAGTGGCGTAGCAGGAGCAGCAGCAGCAGCAGCAGCAGCGGTAAGGAGCAATCCCGGTGAGCTTCCGGAGGTCCCGGCCGCGGAGGTAAGGAGCGCAGCTGATGCTCCGGTGTGTGTCGGTGCGTCTTTGGGCCGACCTGACGAACAAACTGCGCTGGCGGCGGCTAACAACGCGGCCCGCACCCCTGAGGTCACCGCGCCGCCGCCATCAACCGCTACCGTTGCTTCAACGCCGGCCCACGTCGCCCCCGGCGACAGGCGCCGACGTCGCCGTGGTCACCCCGCAGGTCCAAACCCCCAGCAGTAGCCGCTCCAGAGGCAGCGCGTGAAGGAGAACAAGTTCAGAAGACGGCAACAGACGAGAGCACGGCTGCTCCTTCTGAACCCGGGGCTCCGAGCGTGGCCACAGACCAACCACAACAACAACAACAACAGCAGCAAGCAGAAGCAGAGCTGCCACACGCTTCACAGGAAACACTACGCACGGCTGCTGAACGCGCGCCGGGAACCACAGAGGAAGAAGAGGATGAGATGAACCTGGCTCCTCCGCTGGAGTTTGCGAACAAACTCGTGGCACCGGAGATTGAGACAGAGGCGCCCTCTAGTGGCGAGGAGGTGACAAAGGCAGGGGGAAACCCCTCTCAGCAGAGCGCTGAAGCAGCAAGTGACCCGGCCCCCTCGGTGTCCGTGGAGAGCAGAGGGGAGGAGGAGGAGGGGGAGGACCAGGAGGAAGGCAAAGCCAACGTGAGCTCAGGTGAGCCCCAGGCCGATGATGAAGGCAGCCACGTGGAGACCCCCGGGGCTCAGGTCCCATCCCCGGCGGCTGACGGTAGCGCCGGCCAGGAGGCTGCTCAGACTGTGGCGACAGCACT
This sequence comes from Coryphaenoides rupestris, assembly GCA_002895965.2. NCBI lineage: Eukaryota > Metazoa > Chordata > Actinopteri > Gadiformes > Macrouridae > Coryphaenoides > Coryphaenoides rupestris. The sequence goes on along the minus strand of PIJE02000388.1, from coordinate 359,567 downwards.
TGAAGCCGGCGCCAGCCCCGGTCCCTCGGGGGAAGCGATGCCGGAGTCCCCGTCCCCGGCCCCGGCCCCGCTCCCCGAGGAGCCTGAGTCCGCCATCATGGACTCCATCAGGGAGATCCGCGACCTGGTGGTGGAGGTCATCGACGTGGAGGAGCTGGTGCATCGCTACCCGGACGGAGTTCCCCAAGAGGAGGAGGAGGAGGAGTAGCAGCGTGTTCCAGCGTCATGTATTGAACTTAATGAACATGGTACAGAGGAATGACAAGACACTCCCTGGGAATGTCTTGATAACGTAGTCATTATATTATTCATGGGCAAAATGGTATTGCTATTGGATAGAACATCTATGCAGATTATGAAACAAATCAACCTCTGTCTTGACATTTAATACTTTTTAAATTCTTTCAGAAGTGCATCTGCTTATTTTAGATTGTTTTTAAAAGCATATCGGACAATATCTGTTTCTTTTTTTCCATAGTCCTCCATCCTAATACATTCCTGAGAACTGTTTGTGAAGAAACCTTCTCATAGGAACGTGACCAAAGTGCCTTAAATGTACTGCTCATCTCTTCCTCAGAGCGCCGTCATGACACCTTGATTCAACCAGGAAGTGGAGAATATATGAATGTGTAATAAACACAGCATGCTGCCTTTAATGTTCACTGTCTCTGTTCTGAAATGGAAAACATTCATACGCAGACACCGGTTTGGGCTCTTCATACTGATTTTATTTGCTGCAACACAGAATGCATCTCGAGACCAGTAGCGTTTCAGGCACATTGTAAAATAAAAAGCAAAGCAAAACAAAAAAACAACTGGAAACAATTGTAAGGTGCTAAAAAGCATCCTACATACGGTACATTCTATATGTCTTTTATATAAACGACATTCTAAACCGTGACATGTAGTTCAGTGTCCCTATGTATGACGATCGATCCAGTGTTGGACTTGAATGAAGAGCAAAGCTGGTGAACAGGAGAGTGGCAGCGATGGTAGCGCTCCTGTAGAGAATACACTCGATATGCTATCTGCTATTTCACTGCTTTCAAAACACATTTTACACAAGTCACCAGTTGAACAACAATAATAATAATAATAATATACATACATATAATACACAATGCCATTACATGAGGTTACTGGCGTAGAACTGTATAATTTATCATTTAAATAGTTTTATAATTTAATTAAAATGAATCAATTATCACTATAATTAATTGAATTGTTCTTATTTTTTTTTTAAATAGGTCCTATATGGAAGAATCATGAATTCATCAGTCGTCCTCGTCACTGATGAGAATGAATTCATGGTTTTTGCACATCATGGTTCCTTTTAATGCGTGACGACTAAACGGACAGAAGAGGCAGTGGGAGGGGGCGGGGGGGATCTCAGTAACAGAGTCACAGACATTTATGTTCCTTATGCATGGACATCTTGGTTCATAGGGAGTGTGTGTGTGTGTGTGTGTGTGTGCGTGTGCGTGTGACCAGTAGCTCCAGCGCTAGCGGGAGGCCGTAGCGAGGTAGTTGTAGAGGAACTGCTCGTCGGAGCGGAAGCCGTACGCGGTGGTCGGTCGCCCCCCGGGGTGCCCCGCCGCGGGCACCGCAAACTGCTCCGCCAAACTGCAGTGGATGAAGAAAAACAACAACATCATGATTTTTGTAGCCAACAACACACACACACACACACACACACACACACACACACACACACACACACTCTACTGTACATACTGTCACAGAACCATATTTCCAGACGCACTACACACCACCGCCACTAGGAGGAGCTCCAACACTTTGCATCTCCACTGCTGTTTCCCCCAGTGTCCTCCTCTCCCCCCCCTCATGAAAGCAGAGCAATAAAAGCTCGCAAAAGAAATACAATAAAACAAGTCAACGCAATAATAACCCGTCTGCTATTAAAACGCCCCCCCACCCGCCCGCCCCCCTTTGGACGTGGACAACAATGACGTAACAGAGTGTAGCCGGTGTAGCTGGAGGGGTAAACAGCGGCGCGGGCCAAGCTGGTAAAAAACAAAGCCCAGAACAGAGTCCTAACAGGGCTACACCGGGGGGGGGGGGGGGGGGGGGGGCGCCTGAAGGACAGACCATGGGTGTCACCAGGCGGCCAATGGGAGGCCAGGCCGTTGAGGGTCTGTTGACGATGAGGAGCATGCGGATGATGAAGTGGCCGTGTCCGCACCGTGCAAATCGGTTACCATGGCGCTGTAGAAACGAACAAGGGTGGTGGAGGGTGGAGGTGGGGATGAGGGGGGGCTTAGGCGATTTCATGTCCCATCTTCCATCCAGCTGGTGGTGGTGGTGGTGGTGCGAGGCCATGATGACACCCACCCCCCCCCCCCCACCCAGTCAGGTGTCTGCTCTGGGGGGGGTGGGAGGGGGCGTGGCCAAGGGATATTTTCGGGATGATGGATGAACGAGGGCGCTTGATGGATGACACTCGTATGTCTTCCCCCCTTTTTGGCGGGCCCCCCACCGCTCCGCCCTCCCCATCCCTCCTCCTCCTGCTCTTTGGTCGATTCTCGGTCCGTTTTTGTGGCGGGGGGGGGGGGGGGGGGCGGGGGCGGTGGGGTGAGAGAAACGGGCCGACCGGGCCGACATCTCCTCTAAAATACGAGCTGTTTGCTTTGCCCCAGCGAGTGCCTATAATGACCTGTTGTTTTTAGCCAAATCACTTCCAGCGATCAGTTACGCCACTTGCAGTACAAACCCCACCGAGTTCCCTCCCTCTCTCTCTTCCTCCTATGCCCCATGCCGCCCCCCCCCACCCCCTCCTCCCAAAACACACACACACACACACACACACACACACACACACACACACACACACACACACACACACACACACACACACACACACACACACACACACACACACACACACACACACACACACACACACAAGCCCTCGTACTCCAAACATCTCCGCTGCCCCCCTCCCTGGGCAGAAATATGTCTTTTCCTCTCTCGGCACGCTATGGCTGTCAGGAGGGATTTGAGCGCTGGGCTGGAGGCGAGCTGGGAAGAACACTGGAGCTCTGAGTCACACCGGCCGTCCGCCTGCTCAGCTCCGCGCTGCCTGCCTGCCTCCGGAGCAAGTTAGATCCTTTAGCTAGGTCGCTAGCTGGCGAGCTAACTAGCTAACTCGCTGACCGATTTTCGGTTTCGCCACACAGGCCTGCTGGAAAGACAGAGCCAAGGCCAAGGCTAGAACCAAGGCCTTCGAACGGCTCCAAATGTACATAAAACTTCGAGAATTTCGGATCCATGTCTTTAATGTTCACAACCAATCCGTCAGCTATTTAGCTAATCTTCGGATATTAATGTAGTCGAGGTTAAACGAGTGTTTGAGGTGGGTGTTCACAGAGCCTTGGTTGGCTTTGGAAATATAAAATATGCTTGACATGTTTTAGCCGTAGCTGCCCGTTAAAACCAACATGAGGACACAAAGGAGGGAGGTCTGGCGGGTCACCTGGTCCCGGCACTTCGACATTCCAAGTCATCTTGGAGGTGTTGCCCACGGCAACCCAGCACCATAACCTGTGTCAGAAGCCATATTTCTCCTCATAAAAACATGCAAATCAACATGCCCGCCACCTCATTCATATTCTTTGCGTCCATGTGTGTTGTGACAACACTGACAGAACAGGGGATGGGGGGTGGGGTGGGGGGGGTCATTAGGACAAAGGGCCCCAGTGTTCCGATGGAGAGAAAAGGGCCAGTTTGGCCCCCGAGGGCCCAAGGTGGTGGGGTGAGGTGTGCGGACATGTTCCATTCCACTGGCCAGTGCAGAGCTGCTGGGTACCCAAACAGGAAGTGGAAATCAGAGACCTTCTCTCCCCCCCCCACCGCCCCCCCCACCGCCCCTTCAGTCTTCTGCTGTGTGACCCCTCAGCCCCCCCCGTCCTCACCCCTTTCCCCCACCCCGGGCGTCTGCCTCTTCCAGGGCCCCCGGCTCCCCCTCACCATCCCCCAACCCCACCACCCCCATCCCGGGCCTCCACTTTGATCCCCGCTGTGCTGTCAGTGCTCAGGTTACCACTAAGCAACAGCGGCGCTGCTTAAAAACACCACACATCTTAGACGCTGTACAGCTCCCCACCTCCCTGCCCACCACCACCCCACACCCCCCTGTCCCTCCCTCCCCCGCCGCCCCAGACCTTGCTCTACCTCCACGTGTCACCTGTGATGGCGTTCTGCTCGACCCCCCCCAGTCACCCAGCTCCTTCAAAGCACTGGTGTTGCTCCATCTTTGCATGTGTTTGGGAGTGAGCGAGCCACGCCCAACACACACACACACACACGCACGCACGCACGCACGCCCAACACACACCCGCCCAACATGCACGCGCACGCACGCCCAACACACACCCGCCCAACACAGACACACACACACACCCGCCCAACACACACACACACACACACTTGTTCCACATGGTCTGTCTCACACAGAGACACACACACACACACAGTGTGAGTGTGCCCTCTGTGCCCGTCCCCGCCATTTAAAATCTATTTCCTGAGCTTCGACCAATCGTGGTCCTCGCTGGCAGTGCGGGCCAATCATGTATGTCCATCGAGACTCACTTTCGATTCGCTCGGCATACGGCCGCCACATCGCAATCGCATCGTGATATTCACGCAAACACAAACAACGGTAATTTAAAGCCCCTTAAAAAAAATAATAAAAACGAGAAAAAAAAGTGCGTCCCACCATCACACCATGTTTCACACATAGCTTAAAATAAGCACGAGAGCTGGCTCTGATTATTGTGTTAACCCGGATCACTCAAGTGTACGCTGGCCAAATTAAAACAGCCTCACAGACGCCAATTCCCCCAGCTAGGCGCGTATATTTAAAAGGTATCGGTTACAAAGCGCCGTGCGCACGACACAGAGAGAGAGAGAGAGAGAGAGAGAGAGAGAGAGAGAGAGAGAGAAGGAGGGATAAGAGGCGGCGAGATGGAGCGAGAAAGATGAGAAATGTAGTGAAGGTGGTGCTCTCTCTCCCTCTCTCTCCCTGCTTGCTGGCTGTTTCTGTGTGAAGGCTGTAATAAGTGCAGCATGGATCTAGCTCTGCGGCGCTGCTATCTACACAGCCCGCCTCTCAAGCGCTGCCAACACAAACATTCCTGCCGCGAGGGGAGGGGAGGGAAAATATCCTCAACGCGCGCTTTATCGCACGCAACGAGATGTTTGATAATAAATAAGACAAATTACTCACAATAAACTCCCAATTTCCTCGACTATTCGTCATATTAGCGGAGTATCCCGAAGCACGGGGATCGCGGGGGCCCCAAATAAGCTAGGCGCAGAAGGAGCACAAAGGGCCAAAGTTGCCGGCCCTCGACCGAGGAGACGGACGGCTGCGTTCCGGCCCCTGCGTCACATGGTTCCATGCGCTGGAGATTCCCAGGTGGATCACAGTAATCGGAGATACACACACGTTTCTATTTATAACGCGACAGCCAGAGAGAGAGAGAGAGAGACGGGCCGTGAGAGCGAGAGAGAGTGAGTGGCGTGAGAGGGAGTGTGGGAGCGCCGGCGGTGCGGAGGCGTGATGATGAGGGCCTCCCGGGACCCCGGAGGGCGGTGGACCCGGTGATTCCAGAACAATACGTCAGCCCCATCTCAACGCCAGCGCTGGGCCCCGCCGGCCGCTTCCCCCCCCAGGAGATGGAACGCTCCGGACGGTCCACTCCACCCCGCTGTTTTGCGTCTCTCTCCGCATGGAGAAAGGCAAAGCGGGTAGTTTCCAGGAACCGATGCCCTGCCGCCTCCACCTCCTCCACCTCCACCTCCTCCTCCACCCCCAACCCACATCCACACATTTAAAACCCGAGTTTGTGTTTGACATGGCGCTGCGATCCCAGGGTTGCTAGTTGCAGCGCTAGCCTACCTGCCCATGTAGCCCGCCGTCTGGCCCATGTCTCGGCTCTGGAAGTCGATGAAGAACTCCGGGCTGATGGCGCCGTCTGTGGGAGCAGCGACCGGCACACGCGTGTAAATAACAACAAACACACACGCGTGATAGAAACCGCTATGGGTTCAATAATGTCCATAAACCACAGAGGACACACTTGTCGCTCACTTATCCTAATCAATTTATTAAAATGTATTTCATCTGATTTATTTATGTAAAGTACATGTACAAAACTTTCGCTTCATATAAAGATAAGATTGTACTTAATAACTCCCAGACTGGAAGTTACATTGAGGTACAGGACAGTAATAAGAAATAAAAATAAGATAAATATATATAAACAATATAAAATATAGTTTAAACTATAATATAAACAATATCTACAATATATAAAATATCTAAACATACAAAATATAGGATCTATAACTTGACATATAAAATCTATATCTTAACATATACAATAAAATATCTATATCTAAATCTCTATATCTATAATCAAATGTCTTTATATTTATATCTAAATATCTATATTTATCTATATATCTATAACCAAATGTCTATATATTTATATCTAAATATCTATATTTATCTACAGTATATATCTATATATAGATCTATAGATATAGATATATACAGTATATACTGTAAATTATACACTTTTCATTTCACTGCATATCCTGTATGTGTATGTGACAAATAAAGTTATTTAATCTTGAATCTTACAAAAATGTAATAAAAATATACAAACAAAATCGAGGACTTTTAGCTGCATGACACAATTTAAAAAAAGTCAGAGTTAAAGAAAACACATCCATGCCGTATTTGTCTCCGTTTTGTGACAACAAATAGCAATACAGTTGACACAGTAAACCAACACCAAGGCTGCCCCCTTCCCAGAGTTCCTTCCTTCCCCTGGTCCACCTATCCGGTGCCCCCCCCCCCGGCGTGTGGTGTAGTGGGGTACCTGCGCTGTAGAAGAGGTCCGGTCTCTCCAGGATCATGTCTCCGTTGCCCAGGAAGGGATCCCCCTCGTCGGGGTCCTCCCCGTACACGAAGGGCTCCCCGCCGGCCTGGTCGGGCTGCTGGCGCTCCACCATCTCCAGCCAGTGGGAGTTGTGCCAGCGGAACTTCTCGCTCTGGATCCTCTTGCCCCAGTCCTCGTCGCACTCCTGCAGGGAGGGGGGGGGGGGGGGCATGGTGGAAGAAAAGAAAGGAAAAAAGTCAGATGGAGTGAAATAACTGGAAAGCGCCTTTTGCAATTTGGGGTTCACGGTTCATGGCCGGCAAAACATCCACAGTGATTTTGAATGCGTGAGTGGTTATGCCGCAAAACAACGAATGCATACTTGCGCACACCCACACCCACACACCCACACACACACACACTCAACAACATGAGTTGTAGTGAGGCATGGGTGTGGGTTCTCCAAGCGTGTGTTTTAACACTGTTTTGAAGCCATGCATGTTGTCTTCACATATGTGCATGTGTGTGTGTCTGTGTGTGTCTGTGTGCTTGTGTCTCGGCAGAGGATGACCACATAGGGCTGTTTTGCTTCCTTTGCGGGGGGATGGGGGGGGGGGGGTAAGTTGAGTGAGAGAGGGCGGGGGGGGGGGGGGTGAGATAAAGGTGGCCTTTGAGCCGGCCTCGCTCCGAGACGCACCGGCCCAGCAGATTAATCATCCAGACGCAGGGCAGACCACCACCCCCCACCCCCCCCCACCCCCGGGCACCGCCAGCATCCCCCACCCACCCACCCCCCAGGGCCCTGGCCTCACACACTCCCATTGATTATCACGTGTGCCGAGCCCTCCGGCGAGACGCAGCCCCCGACTCACAGCACCCTACCACCCCGTTCACAGGACCCCCCCCACCCACCCACAGCACCCACCACCCCCTCTCTCTGTGTCAGGGGCCCGGCGACACCATTTGTATGTTGTCTGTCCGCGCGTTTAAACTGGAGACAGGAGCTCACCGCTGGTTCCACGTGAACAGCAATAAATCATCTGTGTTCTGGGTTTTCTTTATGTTGTAGACTAGAGCAAATAAATAAATAGCTATAGGATATAACACAGTGCATCTCATCGCCTCCTCACTAAACTAAACTAAACCCCATTAAAAAAATCCCTTTCATCCCTGTCCCTATTGGAGCCACGCAGAAGGCGTAAAAAAAAACCTACTTATATAGATATACAGTACATATCTATATAGATATAATATATTGACATATACGTGTGTGTGTGTGTGTGTATGTGTGTGTACATGCCGTACTGATCAAAGGAGGAGCAGTTCTGAAATGCCCCAGTTATTTTGTGTGCTGCTGAGTTTGCAACACTAGCAGTAATACATATGTGTGTGTGTGTGTTTGTGTGCGTGTGTGTGACTTTATGGCCTCACTGTGTGCGCATAATGTGTGTAATGTATGGGGTATACAGGCAAGATATTGGCTTGATCTTTGTGTGTGTGTGTACATGTGCGAGTGTGTGTATGTGCAAGGGTGTGTGTACACGTGCACGCGAGTGTGTGCGTGCATACACGTGTGTGAGTATGTGTGTGTGCGTACGTACACGTGTGAGTGGGTGTGTGCGTGCACGTGAGAATGTTTGTGTGCGTGCACGTGTGAGTGTGTGTGTGTATGCACGTGTGTGTGTGTACACGTGTGTGTGTGTACACGTGTGTGTGTGTGTGTGTGTGTGTGTGTGTGTGTGTCCACGGCGGCTCTGCTTTCTCTCTCGCCTCCGCTGTCCGGCCCCCCTGACACTCGCCAGAGCGCCGCCACCCCTCTTTCATGTGGCTCGCGCCTTAATAAGCGCCTCGCTGATAATTCCAATGAAACACTTCCTCTGGCCCCGCCCCCCACCCAGCCCCCACCGCCGCCACCCGGGCCCGCCTCTAATCTACCCCCTAATTACCCTGCTCTCCCCGCCTGGCTCCCATCACACACGCGGGGACACCGAGGCTGACCCGGAGCCGTCACTCACCGAGCCCTCTGTGAGAATTACCCGGGTGAGGTTAATTGTTTTGTGTCAAACACGGCTACGCTATACCTCGGGGGTAATTGAAATCTTATTGAAAAGGAGCATATTAAATAAAGGTTGGTGGGTGGTGGTGGTGGTGGTGGGTGGTGTTGGTGGGTGGGGGTTCGTAATGTCTGTGGTTCAAACTTGTTAGGCGTCTGGACGGACAGGCAGAGCCGTTTGGGTTAGTAGAGGTCAAAGATGAAAAGGCGTCTTTCGGCGTCTCGGGATTAAAAACGTGAGGAAAGCAAATTACGTTACAAATATGTGCGCAGTTTCAAAAAGGGACCACAACAATAATAATAATAATAGAGCACGTAACTTCTCAAATAATTCAGCAGGACGTCAACAGGAAAACAGATTTCACACGGAATAAGGGAGGTGCCATCGAACACACCGGCAGAATTAAACCAACGAAACAAAACATCATCCATAATCCAGTCGACAGTCACAACTCACGGCCACGATGTCCAGCGTGTTGTCGCAGACCTTGCGGATCTCAGCGTTCTTGTCGTGCATCAGGTCCACCAGGTACGCCGGGGCCTCTGCAGAGCCCAGGAGTCAAGGTCCAAACAGCTCTTGTTCATGTGTACACACTGATCTTTTTTTTTTTTTTGCTACTGCAAGTGCAAATCACTCGTCTGGCCGCTGCTTAATCACGATCAGGGAAACAGGGTTAGGGCATTTGAGAGGGGGAGGGGGGAGTGGGGGCGGAAAGGGCTGGAAGGATTACCGGCGAAATGGGGAGGGACACTAGGCAGGTGCCCCACGGCCCCCGCCGGGGGGGACCGGCTCTGGTGCGTTTCCTGTGCTGAGAGAATGAACCTCCGAAAGGCAAACGCTCTCACCCCGGGGAACACCACCACCACCCTCCAGACCCCCACCACCACCACCACCACCACCACCACCTCCAGACCCCCACCACCACCACCACCACCACCCTCCCGACCGCCACCACCCCTACTCTTATACACTCCACAAGAGACCTCCCGGCAAGACAAATGTGTTCCTTTTGTAATTTCACGCCGGGCTGTCACGTCAACAGGCTGGGGGGGGGGGGGGGTATGTGATTTAAATAATTAATAAAGGTTCCTGGCAGTGATGCATGAGGGGGTAAACCGAGATGACGGACGTTGCGCAGCGCGGTGACGCACAACAAATGTGTTGCGCTGCTGGGGTTTATTGGTTGATTTATATGATGGTTATTATTGTTATAGACCTCCTGGTTGGCACAGAGGAGGTACTTTCCTCGAGTAGTTCAGAGTAGGAACATCGCACTGAAGATTAAGGTTAAGAAGTCCGATGCTTTGTACATCTGCTCTCTCTCACCCGATGTTTCACTGACATTGAGAAGTGTTGCATTTGCGCGCCCGTGATTGACCGGCAAGAAGAATTCCCCCGGACCAATCAGGGAAGGGAAGAGATGCCCTGATTGGTCAGAAATGAGGCGGGAGCGGTCTAAAATCTAAATTCAAATAACACTGAAAGGGTAGCTCTTGAATTTCACCGACAGCACCTGTACGAGTGTCATTGGACTGAACGGCATGTGATCCCAAAAGGATACGTGTGTCTTTAATGATGATGTCCCTGGTGACCTGGTGGAAGACCATCTGGTAGAAGACGTACACGATCTGGCACACAAACTCATCATCTTCCTGCTGAGCTGCAAACGGGAACGCAAACAGAGCGATATATCGTGAGACAACACAGACATATAGCACACACTTTTGCGGTCACCCAGTGGGAACCCGGCAGGATGGAAGGATTGGCCTCGTGTTGTGTGTGTGATTCGGAGATGGCTGCCCGCGTACCGTTGAGCAGCTCGATGAGGGCCGGGATGACGCCGGCGTCGGCCAACATGGCGGCGCCGGCGTCGTCCATGGAGATGGTGCCGATCATGATGACCACCTCCAGAATGAGGTCGTCCTCAGCTGAACCTGAGATGACAACAAACAAACGAATATGACAGTGAAGCCCAAAGCGCACAGCTGTCTGAATTTTGCCATCTAAAATGGACCAATTTCAAGCAAGCCAACAAAATATTATTTGCTCCGTTAAAACAATATAACTATTCCAGTCTTTTGGGTTGCTTGGGGCTTAAGACACAACCTCCTCTATTTAGTCTTGATGTTGGAATGGAAAAATATTCCCTGGTGTCTGAGCCCTGACCAGCTCATGAATAACATGCATCAAAATCATGCTTTGCATAAAAGTGCCTGCTAAATGAATAAATAGGTGATTGGACGGCGTTATATTGTTGAGGTAGTGGAACCAAACCCCTGGTACATAGATACCCCTGACCCTGGTACACCTTGTACCCCTGGCCCGGTGGTCATAGGTACACCTGACACTGGTACATTGGTAACCCTGACCTGGTACATAGATACACCTGACCCTGGTACATAGATACCCCTGACCCTGGTACACTTGTACCCCTAGCCCTGGTACAATGGTACCCCTGGCCCTGGTAAATAGGTACGCCTGACGCTGGTACATTGACACCCGTGACCTTGGTACATATGGAAATTTACGTATAAATTAGTCAGCTCAAGGTAAATAGTTACTTTCGTCTTTCTACTTTCTAAAGTACTGTCCAGCAGTACTTTCTTGTACTGTCGAAGTCCAACAGAGAGTGATGTCGGCAAGCAGCTTTCACCAGGAGATCAGAGCATAGGGGTGAGGGGTCAACCGCCACATCAGGAGAACAGAGCGTAGAGGTCAGGGGTCATCCACCATAGAGATAAGACCCCAGGAGCATGGAAGTGCACTCTATCCTCACATCATCAGACTCTGGGACCCTTTCCCTGATAAAACAGGAGGGGGGTTTCTGGCCTGGGGTTAAAGGAGGGCATGGGAGCGAGCTGGCTGGGGGTTCAAAGACCCAACGGATAACAGAAGGGCGGGAAAGCTCTCTGCAGTGTAATATGCAACTTTCACCATAAGATTATTTGAACCATAAGTTATTTGAACATTGAAAGTTTTTAGAAAACCAATCCACAAATACATCAATCAGGGATTGTTTTCTCTCCGAATCAATTCGATTTGAAGAAAAACACAATTGCTGCGACTGCTGGGAAACACAACAACAGAGAAAAGCCACGGAACGTGAAATTCCCCGGGATCAAATCGAACACTGAATCTTGAATCCAACCTGGCTTGAGTCTGTCTTTGAGGTAGGGCACCAGGTTGTACTCCTTGAGGACCAGCTCCCAGTCCAGATCCGGGATGGTGAGGTTGGCCAAGGTGCCCAGGCACTCGATCACAAACTCCTCCGACTCCTCCTCGCTGATCTGGGCCGCCAGGTCACCGATGTAGTCCTGCCAGGAGGAGACGGCTGGATGTCAGTGGGGTCCTAAGAATGCCGCCACTAACACCAGGGTGGCTGTACGTATGCTGGTTTGACATGTCATCGTTCTGCATTTCAATGAATTCCTTCATCCTGAGCACTGACTATGAAGAGACTCTTGGTGGGCCCGTCATGTTGAGACAAGTTTCTGATCATCTTCAGCATGAGAACGTCCTTCAGTTTCAAAGCCCTCTTCATCAACATCTTCAGTCCGTTACCTTAGGGACAGACAAGCAGATAAACAGAGCGAGAGAAGACTTAAATACACTCCAATGGGCAAGGTCTTCTCCAATGTGGGGCGTGTGATCGGGCAAACGGCTTGCTTGTGCATGTATGTGTATCTGTAGGAGGAGTTTTGAATTGCTATACACAATTTGAATTGTTTCAAATCGAAATCACTTCTGCAAAGGGAGGACATCGTCAGCACAGGAAAATGACTGTCAACCACTCACCAAGGTTAAATTCTGAAAGGTCTGCCATAATATCAGTGCGTGGTGGCTGACAGCAGGGGTGAGGACCAAGCACCACATAACCATGTCTATACTCTATTCCAGTATAGGGGCCGACTCAACATACTGTTTGGCGGAATGAAACGGTTTCAGGGTTTAACCCAGTGCTCCCCCACACCTTCACAGATGAGCTGGGCGTTCCTCTTGTTGGCGGCCAGGTTGATGCAGAAGGAGATGAGCTCCGTGTCCATCCTGTCCTCGCCGCAGTCGAACACCATCTTCATGATCTGTCGTGCAGATAGATGTGGAATATTCACTCCTATTTGCCATTGTTGGCTGCAAGATTAGGCAGCGTTTATGAACACATCATAAAAAAGTACTATGGCAGAAATCTTTCATTTCTTTAATAATCAAACCATTTTGGAATATTTTAGTTTGCTTTGCAGTGATCTAATTATAATATAAAAGACAGAGATGACGGCAAACACCAAAAACAGAAAAACTCGAAATGTTGCATATGTTGTAACGTTCAAGGGTTCAGAGAGTGGTGATTCAGGCACTTTGTCTCCACATATGCGCCTCCTCTCAAAGGCTGAGTGACAAACAGACTCTCATACAGAGCCCCTCCCTCCTCTCGCCTGACTCTGGCCTCCAAGCCTCAGGGAGTCACAGAGGCAGCAGAAGGAGGGCGAGGCCCAAACAGCCACGCTTGCTGCTGCTGCTGCTGGCTCTGGTCTTGTGAGAAAGAGAAAATAAGCAGAGCGTGAGAGAGAGAGAGAGAGAGAGAGAAGAGAGGATGTCAGGCCTGGGACCCGCAGGACGGAGTCCTCTCATCGTTCCCCAACCTCACCCTCATTCCTCCCCCCCACCGCCTCTCTCTCTCTCTCTCTCTCTCTCTCTCTCTCTCTCGCCCTTTCCTCCAGTCTGTCTGTCTGCCCCTCGCTCCTCTGCTGATTTAACATTAAACAGGAAAAGGTCTGACCTGGGAGAGGGGGGGGGGGTGCACAGCTTCCCTGTGAGGAGTCAGCAGTGTGCAATCACAGGGGGACGGAGAGAGAGAGAGAGAGAGAGAGAGAGAGAGAGAGAGAGAGAGAGAGAGAGAGAGAGAGAGAGAGAGGTGCAGCCCCCAGTACGAGTATCACATACCAGAGGCCCCGGACCCCCAAATCAGCCCCGTCTAGACTCTCTGGCACCTGACGGCCACCGGAGCCCCAGCCAGGGCCACAAGAACGCCCTGCAGAACAACCAAACTCAGTACACACACACACACACACACACCAACCAACAACAACGTTCACACACACACACACACACACAAACACACACATGCCTGCATCCACTCTACCTCCATCACCCTCTCTGTCCACCACCAACTGTAACCCCGCCCTTGTCTCGCATCCCTCTCTCTCTCTCTTTCTCTCTGTTGACCCCGTTTGAACATGGAGGGAAGGTGTGAGCGTGGGAGAGGCGTGTCACAGAGGAGCGTCCTGAGAGAGGAGGAACGTGCTTTAAGCTCTAAATAAATACCTACACACTATGCAATGATGAGCCATGCAGACTTGCGCTCATGAGGCCACAGTCTATTGGGTGGGAGCTGGGAAGGGAGGAATCGTGGGACACACTGCCTCAGAACTCTACTTTATTGGGATGGCGATATGTGCCATTTTGTGTTTGCACCAAACAAACATTTCATGGGTATGTCTGCAGCACTAGAGTACTTCATTTATAATGGAGTTATACAATTACATTTACACATCGTACCCTGACCAAAAACTTGCAGCTCCAGCGATGGATGAATAATATTTGGATGAATTGTTCAGCCTCAGCAAAGACGAGACACACAGACACACGAGAGGAGAGGAGAGGAGAGGAGGAGGAGGAGAGGAGGAGACGGAGAGGGGACGAGACAAGGAAGAAGGGAGCTAGGAAGGAAGGGAGAGAACGAACAAGGCCTCGAGGGTGGGGGTCGGAGGTCATATCCTGGTCATGCTGCTAGTACCCAGCATCCTCTCTGGCACAGGGGGGGGACCCCAGGGGCCATATCTGCTTGGCGACGTGACCCCCCCCCCCCAACCCACCCTTCTGAATAAACACATAACTCAGGCCGGAGCTGCCATCTGGTCAGCGTTCACACCCCATCGTCCCCACAAACAAACACGACATTCAACCAATCACACAACAACCCCCAGTGAATTGGCGGAAGACTCTGCTGTGTGATTGGAGCTGTAAACGCTGTAAGCCCGAGTCCTAATTAAATCTTCGGTCTTCCTGAAAAAGGGGGCTTTTTTTTCCCCCCCTGGCATGTGAGAGGTGGGGGGCACGGCTGCATGTTTTCATTTTTTGCGAAACACATCTCCGACCAAAGTCTGAGTTTGCTTGTGCCACAAGCGCAAAGTCCCAATTCCCAATGCAGTGTTGCAATTACGCGCACTTAGCCGCAGCGGCGCGGAGAAGACACAGAGGGAGCGGGGCGGGGGGGGCCCTCTGTTGACTTGAGGGCCTCGTTAGGTGAAATGACGCAAGGCTTGGTTCTTCAGGTCTCTGGAGGAGAGGGAGGGAGGAGGGAAAACAGGGAGCTGTCATCGCGCTCCGAGGGGAAGAGTGAGCAGCCGTCCTACGGTGGGTTTGAGATCCAGATGTGCCCCTGTCCCGCCCACACACTCCCACCCCCTAAAAACTACCACCTTCAGAGCCACCGCCCCCCCCCCCACACACACACACTCGTTTTTTTGTGTGTGTTGCTGTGGTACTTTTACGCGAGCCTCATCATTCCCCCCAGTGCGCTAGCCTGCGTTAGCCTAGTGGCGGGCGCTAATGTGCGCGGGGGCTGTCGCGGAGGTACACTAGCCAGTCTTACCTGTGGTATGCAGTCCGTGTAGGCAAACATGGACTTGAATCTGTCGTCCACGCTGATGTGGTACAGAATGAACATGCTCAGCTGTCTCTGGCCCTCGTCAGCTGCAGTATAAACAGAGGAGGAGGAGGAGGAGGAGGAGGAGACAGAGTCCTGGGATGAATGACTGGTTGTGCCTCAGAGTTTCAAATGACCACATCTAGGAAAGTAATTAGGTCTAAGGTTAGGCTTTTTGACCAAAAAACCCGGAAAAAACACAGACAGAATAAAAGAAAGAGGATAAAACAACCTGTTTAAAATAGCTTACCTCGCTAGCTGTTTTACTAGCACCAAGGTTTCTGTACTATAATGTGTTTTTGTCTGGTCTAAGGAGCAGTTAAATAACACATTTCTTTTGTTTTGTTTATTTTCATATTCACCACAATAAAAAACTAAAAGCAAGCATTCATGAATACATAAATCATGACATTATCACCAATAGCTGAGGACTGAATAATGGAAGTCTTGCATGTGGGAGAAAATGCTCATTAGAGAAAGGCTCTGAAGACACAGTCAACAGCCAATGAGCTTATCAGCGCGCTGCTGCGGTCTGAGCGTAGATAGAGCCAGGATGGATGGAGTGTTAGACCGTTAGGTAGCCCAGCACCTTTATGAGTTTGACCCCTGACCCTTTGCCGGGGGGGGGACGGGGGTGTTGGGGACGAAGGGGCCGGCCTTTGGGAAAGAAGAAGAAGAAGCCGGCGCGGATACACAAACAACAGTCCAGACCACACTCTGACCCGGGGACGTTTAATTAAGCAAAGTGTTGGGGAAGGGACGCTCCGCTGTGGACCAGAACCACCCCCCCCCCGCCCCACGGCCGCCACCCCCCACCTCTTTTCTCTCTCCCCGTCAAATCCTCCCACGCATTGGGGCCCCCCAAAGCCCCTCGTTCCAGTTCAAACTGGCCCCCGGCCCTCAATCGGTCAGTGGCCAAAACGGGGGGAGCCTTATCGCTTGTTATGGGATCCAGATGTTCTCACTGAACCCCTGGAAACACAAGGGGAGAGGAGGGGGGCTGGGGGGGTGAGACGCCTTCTAACTTTAATTGGGAAAACAGGAGGAAGCATCAATTTTACTGCCTTTAATAAGTTTAAACTGCGTTACTCGCTGCTCGCCCGGGCCCCGCGCGCAGCCGCCCCTGATTGGTCGGCGCCACATGTGCTTCTCATTAGCCCGCCTTTCCCTTCGCTGATCCTTTAAAATGCGTATGAAAACACACTCGGTGCACGCCGTGCCGCGCCATGCACACACGCACACACACACACACACGCACACACACACAATCTTTCCTGACCCGACAGACGTTTGCACAGTTTGCCAGTAGGAACGTGGAAGATCCGTTCCAGGAGAAGAGAGAGAGAGAGAGAGAGAGAGAGAGAAGAGAGAGATCCCATTAAAAAAACTACAAGGGTCGAGCCAGGGTTTGGTGGGGGGTGGGGCTGTAGGGACCACTCCACTAAGACTCTCCGGGCGGGGGGGGGGACCAATACTCCAATTACGCCCAGCGCTGCTGTACAGACGCCCAACTTTCAGAAAATGACAGCACCACACACACAAGCAAGCATTTAAAAAGGCGCCTTGAAGAAGGCTTGTGTGTGTGTGGACAGTGGACACAAACCCGGGTTAACTACCAACGCTCCAGGCCTCATAAAATGTGTGACCTATGACTATAGGAAGGACTCCAACATCACCAGGGAGGCCTGCCCCCTGCTGGCCAGGTGAGGTAAACACACTGTGTGGAAACTTTCCCAGTGCAGGTTTAGGTCATAACTGGTGTGGGTGTAAAACAGGAAAAAGAAGAGAGGTTTTGGGAGTGAAAAAAGGTGACATGATCTGTTTTTACGTCTTGGTTTGGGGGGGCTGGTCGGTGCCGTGGAGAGGCTCTCTCTCTGCCTTTCATCTTATCAGCTGGGGTCGTGACCTCCGCCAGGGACAGGGGTGCGCATGCTGGAGTCCTGGAGAAGCTGAGTGCAAGGCACCCCAGCACCCTCTCACTCCACACAACCCTCTCGTCTGCTCTCTCTACCTCTCTTCTCTCTCTCTCTCTCTCTCTCTCTCTCTCTCCTCTCTCTCTCTCTCTCTCTCTCTCTCTCTCTCTCTCTCTCTCTCTCTCTCTCTCTCTCTCTCTCTCTCTCTCTCTCTCTCTCTGCTTAGGGGGTCCCAGTCGAAGTGATGAGGAGGGAATTCCACAAAGAGTCGAGGATGATGGATGGCGCCGGCGAGTGGTTGACCATAGCAACACACTCGCCTGCAAACAAGGCCATCTGCATTACACACACGCACTCACACGCACACGCACACACACACACACACACACACAAGAACTGCAAGGGGCAGAGATATTTCAACATTTCGTTATATTATGCCTGGTGCCTGTGCTTCCCCGAGCGCACAAGCACCATTGTCCCTCCACCCACAACCCCCGTCAAGACCACCACCCTCCTCCACCCCCTCCACTCCCTCCACCCCACCCCTGACTGCTCCTGCAAAAACAACATTTGTGCAGAGGCTCTGGCATGTTATTCTAACAAATATATGATATTAATTATGCGGCGTTACCTGAGCCTCCCCGCGCGGGCCTTCAAAAGGCCCGTCAGAGAGATGCCTCCAACCATGACCCTGTGACCCCTACTACTACTACGACTAACTACGGATGAGCGGAATGCAGCGCAAATCAACACACACACCACCACCACAACACACACACACACACCACAGCACACACAACACACACACACACAGACAGCACACACCTTCCCCCCCCTATACACACCAGCACCAACACACCCACACACACACACACACGTAAACCCCCCCACTCCTCGACGGGCGTGCGAACAGGAAGTCATTTTCTCTTATATGGCTCACCAGGATCCACTGCACGTTCACGCCGGAAAAGACGAAGCACCTGCACGCCACGCTTTAACACACACAACACACCATACACACACACATCATACACATTATTATATGGGTAGTTATTAGAGGAAGTGTGTTTGGCCCAGAGGTTTAACAGGCGGCTCAGGGAAAGGGGGACTTACAAGGATGGGGGGGGGGGCGGTTATATGTCATGTGTCTGCATTCCTATTCCGCCCGCTGACTCCATCGCCTTGTAACGGAGCCTATTTTCCGGGAACTTGTGCATGTGTGTGTGTGTAGTGTGTGTGTGTTGTGTGTGTGTGTGTGTGTGTGTTACCGAGCAGGGAGGAGAGCTTGGGAATGAGGCCGGCCTGGACCATCTGGCTGCGGAGGCCCGTGTCGAAGGACAGGTTGAGAAGCAGCCGCAGGGCCGTGTTCTGGAGCTCGGCGCTGTCGCAGGGCACCAGCCGGGCCAGCCTCTCCACCACCAGCATCTCCGCCTGGAACAAACAAAAAAGCATCAGTAAGATTGTTTTTTATTTATTGTACTGTACTGTACTTCTGGAACCGCCACGCCATTAGGAAAAGTAGTACTTGAAGTAGCTTTTGGGCTCGGGATGTTTGAGTCAGAGCCAGAGGGATTGTGGGTGATGTTACGCACCCTGTTCCGTCCCAAAGCAAATACACAACTAATAAATAAACAAATGTATTTACACAAACAACACGATGACGACGTCTACTTCCTCAAACGGAGGAAAAGAATAAGAATTAATGAGGTGACACGAGATTTAAACAAACAAACAAACACACAAATACATAAACAGAACCAAATCGGCCTTTCCATCCATCCATCATCCTCCTCCTCTGAGGAAGGCTTTAAGCCGACGCACACGAACAAGGCAAGGCTGACTCACGGCCCGAGCAAGCATGGCATTCTGGCGCCCAGTGTGTTGTTGTTGTTGTTGTTGTTGTTGTGTTTGTTCACATGGTTCACAGCCAGGTGGGGATGTTGAGCCCTGCCTTGCTAGCGAGCATGGCTAGCATGTAGGCGCATGAATGATGACGTGTCGAGGCTACATCCTTGGCACTGTCATTGCCGCCGCCCTCCACCCCCACATGGGTTATTTTGTGTGTTGTTTTTTTTGGTGTGACAGTCAGCCGTGTTGGCGGGGGAGGAGGGGGGGATGGCGCGGTGGTCCGACCGGTCTCTGCCTCGACGCCGCTTGTTAACATGTCTTGTTTTTGTTTTACGCCCCTGCGGTCTCGCCACAGCCAGGCATGATGGGAAAGCAACCTGCTCCCAGTTATACAAAAAAAAAAAGAAAAAAGAAAGTAACGACTGCTACTGTGTGCAAAACCAGCTCCAGTCACACCATCTCAAACCCCAGCCTCGTGCTCTATAATCAAGCACAGCCCGTGGCAATTACCATTGACGTTTCCATTCCATTAGTGACAGGCTTGAGACGGAGCCTTATCGGACCAAGTTAAAGCCATTATCTGGCAACAAGGTGCTCCCGACATGTTTACTGTAGAAATATCATCTGATGACAAGATATGCTTAACGGAGCCACAGACTTCTTTGGATTTATTCATTTACAAACCAGTTTTGTCCCTAAATGGAAACACTTTTTCCACAATGTAAATGGATACACTCTTATATACTGGGAGTTAAAGTGTTGAAACAACACTGTTTTCCTCCCCCTCCCCACCACCCCCACGCCGGACCTGCAGTCCTAAGCGCCCGCAGCGTTCTTTAATCTGAGTTAAAAGATACAGTGAGGGGAGGGACAGGGAGATAAAGCCTGTTCCTAACTGGGTCTGGCTTTGATAAAGGCCCACGACCGGGCCCAGATTGGAACCAGGTGGGAGTGGATTAGGGAAAGGTGGAGTGGTGAGGTTCCTGTAGGAGCACCATGGAACATGGCGCAGAAACAAGCGGGGGAAAGCTAAGCATTTTTTTTTTTACATTGAAATCTGATCTCTGCACTTTTAAATGGTAAATGTCCAGGGGAGAAAAATGTCAAAGGTGGGTTTTCACAAAACAAGAAGAACAGGCTGCTTTATATGACTGAGGTTTTTTGTGGTGAATGAGATCCCAACATTCATTTTTTTCTTTGGGACAAATTATTTCAAACCAATAATCGTGGTTAAATGTGCACAACTCCGCAACACTGCACATAAAATGGATGAGTGGGCTTACCAAGAGAACGGCCCAATATCTAATTCCGTCCCATAAACTCCCTGCATCCCTCAACACCACAGGAACCTCCCTTTCACATTTCCCTTCTTCCATCCATCACCCCCTGGTCTCTGTCTCTGTCTCTGTCTCGCTCTCACCATGTCGTTCTTGTTCTCCAGGAAGATGGAGAGCTTCTTGAGGAAGGTGACGGCGAGCACCAGCACCTCCTCGCCGTCCCGCTCCAGGATCTTCACCAGCATGTGGACGATGTTCTTGTTCCTCATCTTCAGCTCGGTGCGCGTGTCCTCCGCCAGGTTCAGCAGCAGGAACAGAGTCACTGCGGGAGGAAAATAAATATCAGGTCACGGTGTCGCCAACGTCATATTGGATATCCTTCTTCTCCATATCTATCAAAGAAGCTACATGGGAATTATAGGTTCCTGTACAAATATACTCGCCTGGGGATGTAAACAAAGATAGGTCAATGTATTAGCTGATTGTAGCAGTTAGTGTGCTGCTACACACCACTAACATGGCTTTCCAGGGCTTCTCCAATACATGACACAGGCAGGATAATATAAATATATAATAAAATATGAATAATCTGATTTATGCAATAGAGATTGAAGGAATGAAGGTGGTAAAACCTGTGTGCACCGATTAGTCAATGCATCACCCAGCCCCAGACACTAACTGGGCCAGGTGAGGCTGCTTAAACCAGCCACCGACACACACCACACACACACAGACACACACTGATGTTATTTCTTTGTAAGTTCTTTGTAATAAAGCTATGACTGTCAACTTCAGACCGTACCTTTTAGAAGCTGCTCCTGTTTGACCAGCAGACTCTGGTACTTCTTGAGAGACTTCTCGTACTCCTTCTTCGCAGCTTGGTTCTCGAGGTCTTCCTCGCGTGGAAACAAAGGCGGTCAAGGAGCGTGCGTGATGGTGGTTGCTTATGTTAACTTATGTTCATATGGTGTTTTCTACATCATACAAGACATAACATGACCAACATAAGCAGTCGACATCATGGCTGAGGATGTCTGCCTGGTATTTGCAGTGCACAATGACAAAAAAACTAATTCAATGTAATTCAAATTCATATGCAATTTAAAAAGCGAAAAAGTGGCTATTTAGGGGTCAAATAAATGACGGGAGGAGGACTTTAAAACATGCTCCCTCCCTGGCATGACGCTTCTAGAGAAATCCGCCACTGGCAGCAGACACTAGCCTGTGTGTTTTCACTGTGTCCCGTAGGTGTGTGTGTGGTAGGAGCGGTGCGTGCACGGGGGGGTTTTCCTGGGCTGGGACAGAAGGATATTGGCTTTCTGTTTCTTCTGCAGCTCCTCCTGCCAGAGGTCATAGCGCTTCAGCTCGTGTTCCACAATGTTCATACACAGGGCGCCCATCTTGTAGTGGGTCACCAGGCCGTGGAACTGGGAGAAACTGGTCAAGAGAGGAGACAGGAGGGCGGGGGGGAGAAAAGAAAAGACTTTTCATTTGTCAGAGGTTGGGAGGGATTTTTCCAAAATGGATATCAAGATTCACAAGCGTTGGATGAAACCCCTGATGGTCACCGTTAGAAATAGGGAAGGGAAAAAAAGAAAAAAAAAAACCTGTGGTCAAAGTCAAAATACTTTCAGTCAAACAATATGTCCCAGTCTGCCTCGTAATCAGTCACACTCCGATCCCCCTCTCACAGTCCAAATAGTGGAACGGCGAGATGGAGACGTGCCAAGAATCACGATTGGTTTTCAGGCCAATGCCGGTCAGCCAAAATCTGTCCTGACAGGCATTTATGTATTATTCTAGCAAGTGCTAATTTTAGGGTTTCCGAAAACCTGTTCATAAAGTGAGTTTTCAATATGGCGCTGCTGCCGCTGTCCATGCTGAGGTTTTGTGGGGAAGAATTAGTGCAGTATTAAGATGATTTCCAGGGTTGGTGTTTTTTTTTGTGTTAGACAGTATTACTCTCTATGAATGAAAAATACATATTCAAAATCAAAGGTCAAATTTGTTATGCCTAAAATGTAACCCAGATAAATAGGTAATTTCACCATCCAACCACCAACCCGTAGAGGAAAACGAGTGAAAATAGGAACATGGAATCTACCGGTGCATTTTAAGCAACGTGATTGGCCGGTTCTCTACCTGGAGAAGTGGAAGAACACGTAGATGATGGTCGTTGCCAAGTCAACACTCTGCTTCCAGTCCTCCCGCAGGACCCGGGCTAGGGCTCCGAGGGCCGTCTCTGAACACAAAACGGACACGCACGCACACACACACGCAAACACATCAGGAAAGAATGGTCACGTGCACACAAAACAGGACAAACAGTGTGTGTGTGTGTGTGTGTGTGTGTGTGTGTGTGTGTGTGTGTGTGTGTGTGGAGGAGATGGGAGGAGGGCGGGGGCCAAAGGGGACTAGGGGGCGGCTGGGGGAGTTACAAGGAGAACAGAATTGAACGGTAAAAAGCGAGGGATGTGCGAGGGAGTGAATGGGAGTCAGAAACATGGAGGGGGGATGGGGGATGCAGTAGGGGGGATGTAGGAGGGGGGATGGAGGATGAGGGGGAGGGGGAAGGGGGGGCGTCAGAGCAGCAGCAGCAGACGGCTGGGCGGCTCATTTAAAAAGAAGCGTGCGGGAATTCAATGAGTCCAGCACTCCTGGGGGGGGGGGCTTCCTGCGAGATATAGAGCCCTCTCAGTCCCGGGTCCCGCGTCTCAGGGTTCTTCCTTTACACTTTCCATGAACGACTTCGGGGGTGTCCCTGGTGGACACACGGCACACTGCGCTCCCGCCGCGGTCAGCCTGCGCTCTCAGGCCAACAGCGACAGACAGACGGATGGCAGCGGCCGATGCCTCGTGACAGTTACTAATGAAGCCGTCGGCCCGCTGCAGCAAGACAGTTCCCCGCTGCCTGAGACCACGGCCCCGGTGTCATGATGTGTGTGTGTGGGTGTGTGTGTCTGTGGGGGGGGGGGGGGGGGGGCTTCTTACAAATAGGAGAAGGGGATCAGTGAGAGTCAGAGTGTAGACTGTAGGAGTACCATGGGAATGAAAGAGTCAAGGACAGAGTTGATTAAAGGCACGACGAGTGGCAATGGAAGACCAGTGAAAGTAATGACGAGACGAAAGCGAATCAAAGGACCGTGGATAAGGTTCTTAGTTCAAAAAAGCATCCACAGAAAAAGCTGTATACTTTGATTTTCCAATTACAAGCCGTTTGAAAAGCTGCCCTCTCGTGACATCACAAGTGCGAGTGCCCACCCAGATGTATGACAGTCAGTTCATCAGTTCACCAGCCTACCCAGTGAGTGGACTGTACCGACTGGTAGGCTTATCATACCTCAGACATCCATGGAGAGACACTCCCACTTGTGATGTCACTACCCCACTTGTGATGTCACAGGTGTGAGGCTAATCGCACTCAAACCTGGTGGTGAAATAGGAGCACCTTAATGGGGGATTAATCTACCTTTACATTGTACTTTTTTACTGTTACCAGCTGGTTTTTTTTGGGCGGACATCAAGTCTGTTGTTTCATTCATACCTTAATTATATACAGCACAAGTGCCTCCTAATGTTATAGTTATAGTAATGTATAGTATCGTCCATATGTAGGGGGGGTGGTAGCCTACTGTTCTGCATCAGCTCCTCCAGGTTGTCAGGGTTACGGGCCAGGTGCAGGATGAGGGTGGCCCCTCGGACCTTCTCTGGGATGTCTTCATAGAGGAGCTCCACATACTCATCTATGCTGCTGATGTTGGCCTCCTCGTCCAGCTGGGAGAGAGACACAAGAAGAGACACAGAGAGCGAGAGAGAGAGCGAGAGAGAGATACACAGAGAGAGAGAGAGAGAGAGAGCGAGAGAGAGGGGTAGAGAGAGAGACACACACAGAGGGAGAGACAGAGAGAGACAAAGACAGAGAGAGGGGTAGATAGAGAGATAGAGAGAGGGCAGGAGAGAGAGAGAGAGAGACAGTGTAGGGGGGAGGGAGGAAGCGCTTAGTAACTGTGACTCTGTAATCAGCGCTAAATGTTTGCTGAGGGGTGTAGATTTGTGCATCGACACTGACACACACACACATAGAGAGAGAAAGAGAATCTCTGCACCTCCACTCCTGCGTATTGTGTCAGGTTCCTGGTGGAAAGCTGTTGCTTTTCTGGCTTGTCTGTGGAACACAGAGCATTTCCATTACAGACAACATAAACATGTATAGACTGTATGCTGTACTGTACAGTATATGATATGTATATAGCATATGCTCTAGTCCTAATAAGCCATAGCATATATAGCATATACCGTTAGCGTTTTTGCGGTTCTGTAGGTAGTACAGTAACTGCTCCACCTCCAGTAGTTTGGACGGGTGAATGAGTCGGCATTCTTCTACTACTTTCCGGGCCAGGGACGCGATGTCCGTGTGGGAATTCAGACTTTTCAGCCGGATACTATGAACAGGCACAGATGTTGAGCATCAACGTGAGCAAAGAGCATTTGAGACTGAGCATAACCTTGGCCGTTATAATATGCAACAGTGACTTAAGAGTCTCATCAACATAAAGTGAACACAGATATTGTATTGGATAATTATGTTGTTACATATTATAGATACATGATATTATTTAAATATGTATAAGTAACATATGATGCAATATACACACATTTTCTGACACTCCTTGCGATCGCCCACCATGGGGTCTCCCAGCTCTCCCAGTATGGTCGCCTCCACCTCGTACTGGACCACCAGGGCTCTCTCTGTGGGGTGCACGTCCAGACTGCCGCTGCGCACTCTCCTGCATCACACACGCAGACACACACACACACACACACACACACACAACGAACAGAGCACACAGCGCAGCGCCAGACGCACGCAGAGACCACACTCACACACAACACATCACAACACATCACCAACGCAGAACAGACCACACACACACACACACACGCAACAAGACGCAGACCAGACGCAGACACAGAACGACAGACACAGAGCAACAGCACACACACACAACACACACACACACACACACACACACACACATGACACAGTGTGGGGGCTCATAAACACAGACAGTACAACACAATACAATCAGAGGTAGAAGTAAGATGCGCCAACATTTGATGACTGAAGATTTATTGAGTCACTCAATAAGATAACGCCACCAGGCTGATCAGCCCCGATTGATAGGCGGTAGTGGTCATGGGAATAGGCACGCGAGCCGGTCTGAGGCGTTCTTATTTATTTATTGCATTGTTTCTATTTCTAGCCGATGCGGTTTTTACCTTTTTCAGATACGTGCGCTCTTTCCGACTGCCAATTGTTTCCATTTCGGGGATGACCATGGGTTATAACAATGTCCGTCTCGTTGGATTCCCCGGGTCTCCTCCTGCTGTGTGTGTTTATTGTCTGTGTCGTTGCCAGGGAGGCGGCTCGCTCCCAGGATGCACTGTCAGCGATACGGCCGCAGCGCTCGGGACGGAGCTACCGCCCCCTGTGGTCCGGGGGGTGTAACTACACCGCTCCATGAGTTGCTGCACAGTTCACTCCCCTTTACTGCCTGCTGTGGCATTTAAATGACTGCACTTCAAACTAATCCTAAAAGTGTGAATGTGTGATTATCTTGTTAGTAGTAGCAGTAGTAGTTAGTAGCCTATGCAAAGCACCACTTAACATCGGTTAAGAAAACATCCCAAGCCCAATGTTTTGCATTTTTGGTAAGTAATAGTCAAAAGGCTGTATTTACATTGTGACATCCATTTCGTGGTCAAGTTTCAACCAGATTTGTGCACGGCATTTTGATACCCAGCTGTATTGACATCAGCCCACCGGAAGCCTGTTTGCAATAGACAAGTGTCACACACACACTTGCTGATTCCACACGGAAGAGCTTGTCTAAGCAGCACTCTGTCTCTCTGAGTGACAGCTTATGTCACCACGCTATATTTAATCTGTGGCTCGTGATGATGAATGTATTAGCATCAGGATTAGCGTGCTGTGTCTGTTGATGAGTGGTGGTCGATGGAGATGTTTGACATCAATGGAAAGTCAACAAAGCCTGTGTATTTTATACATTAGCATGTTAACATAGTCTGACATAGAAACAGCAGTGTACACTTATACCATTTATAAAAATTTTGTAAATGGTCCAGTATCTACTTCACGGTGTTCTGTCACACAGTAATGGCAAATGAGTTCCATCTTGCAATCCTGACTCATCTTAGAATTCGAAGGAAAAAAGAAAATTGGTCAATTTGAATCTGGATTTGTAATCAAACAGAGCTGCTTGTGCAATTCTTGATGTTGCAAAATCAAATAGTCCCACGGTTAACCTTCTCAGCAATGTGGTGTCACAGAACCCCAGGGTGAGCTGCCTTTCACAGCAGGAGGTCTGTTTGAGGAACTCTATCTCTGGATGGCCCACCACGATGGAAGCTGTCGTCACCGACATCCGTGTCATTTCAACGGGACGTTTGAGATCGGATGCACCAGGTCAGCCACTTGAATGCAGCCGGATCCGTGCTCACATTTCATGTTCTTGCTAAATTATTTATACATCATAAATAACCGAGTAATTTCATCCAGGTATAATTGCATTGGAACGTTTCTGATCTGTTTTTCATTTGGTTAATGCAGTCTGAGTGATGGATGGGGTACTAGTGACTCCCAGCAGAAAGGTACTCGGTTCAATCCCCCAAGGTACTCAGCCTACCGGTTCGGCATCCTCAAGCCAGATGCTTAACCCCACCTCATGTATCTGAATTCACTGTAAGTTGCTTTGAATAAAAGCATCTCCTAAAAGACTAAATAGTCCATGTACTGGAAGGTCCGACACCCAAACATGTCAAGGAAATAAGTGTTACACATTGTGTGCATCAGACGTACGTGTCGCCCAAGGGTTAAGGTACAGCTAAGACCAACATGTTGTCTGTTATGTCGTGTCAGTTAGTCATCCAGATGTTTGAAGACAAAACCAACTTCCAGTCATCCCAATATTTTATATATTGCAAACTCTGACACAAAAATTTCCTTCGGGGATGAATAAAGTTCTATCTTATGTTATTTTATCTTAATATTTTCCCTCCCTAAAATGATTTGTGCTGGTTCACCATCACAATTCAGGCGTACTTGGCTCCAGGTTATAAGTAAAAATTGTTTGAGAATAGTATGAGAACCACTAGTTTGAGAAGCACTTCGTTAGGAGACAGACTCTTCTGTGTTCTGGTGGAGAGGGGAGCACCCTCCCAGAACAGCGTTGGGTCCATAGGGCCTGCATCCACACCACTGGGTGTCTAACTTTGGCATGTGACCACATACATTGGAGAAGGGATGTTCCCTCTCACACCTACATGATCATCTCCCAGTGGGGGTTAAAGGTCAAGGTCAAAGGCATAGACAGGGGGCTGTGTCAGGATTACTGTCCACATAGTTTTGTCATGTGATCACAAAGCAAGCCAGTCTGACGCCAACTGGACATGTGGACTAAACCCACATTTGTGCGAAGCAGAACCACAAGCATCCTCTGGAGACCAGTGGCTCCACTCCCAACCCTTGACTTTAGCCACTAAAGTCAAATTGTCATCCAGAACGTTCTTGGACCACCTCAAATTCAAATGGCAAACAAGAGATAAATAAAAACATTTTTACTGCAAGAATGCCATGGTGGGAAACAGTGGAAAGAAAAAGTCAGCAAAACTGCTTATGCTCCCAGTGTGTTTATTTAGCAAACACAAATTCACACAAAACATCATCAATGCAAAACATTACAATGTGCAACGTAGGATGGAATGCACAAAGCGACAGTACTTTTGATATAATAACAGGCCATAATACAATATTTATTGAACAATATTCACACTATTCATTTTCTCTTATCTTATAATTGTTTTCTATTAGCTTTTATAGTTTCTTCTGTGTCTGTTTCAAGAATAAAATGTTGTGTACCACACGTTGCAAAATGCTGCAGGAGAGGACATATTGTATGCAAAAGCTAACACAAAAAGCTGCAGCTAGCATAACATGTAAATAAACTCAAGGGGATGGTGCTAATTATAGTGACCATATTATGTGTCATGTCTCATAAAAATAAAAAAGCTAGGGATTAGTGTAGATATCTGCACCGTATATGCAGCACGAACATATATGCTGCTGGCATATTTATGTTTGTATATAAATATATCTATATCTATATATATATAGATATATATATACCACGCACACGTGTCCTGAAATACCAGTGGCCACTCCACATGCCTGCAGGTCCGCTGTGAGTAGAGGCCCCTTCTAAAAAGGCCACCAAGCCGAGCCAGGGATCACTGGCAGATTGTTGCAACTCCCCAAACACCCCCCACCACCACCCCCTCCCCTTCTGGAAACAAATCTCTCTCTCCAGCGGGTCACTTTTGGCAAAGCTGGCCTAGAGACATCTCCAGAACTTGACACATATAACAGCAGCTGAGGAGGCGGTAGTGGTGGTGGTAGTGGTGGTGGTGACAAACCAGGGCTCACAGGACAGGACACTGTACCAGTGTGTGTTCTGCTAACTCCAGAAGAAGCGCAGACACAGACCCTGACAGGACACATAGACACAGCGCACACAGTACGCACAAAAATGGATGTTCCCATCGAAGCCCTGGACTGTAACTTGCCGCAGAACATGGAGTACAAAGCGGCACACCAGGCGTTCAGCGACCGCTGGAAGAAGACGGACGACACCCTGTGCCGACACAGCATGTCCTTCCACCTGCTGCACTCCCTGAGGAACGAGTTCTTCGCCAGCTACATCTACCTGCTGGAGAAGATCCCTCTGGGTAACTGCCGGGTTACCATAGAGATCAGTAACGTCATATCAACAGCCCTGTTGTTGATATGACAAAGAAGGTCTGACTCGTATTCCCAGACTTCTGCAGAGAATTGAATGCAGCGGGTGTCAATGTAACGGGAGCTCATTCACCAGTTAGACAACCACGGTCAACACTCACTCACTCACTCACTCCACGCAACAAGTGTGTTTAACACTATCTGCACAATGCGGATCTTACGGTGTGTGCTGATGAGTGCCACTCAGCATGCCTTGCATTAGGAACAAATGAGTTGCATGTCTGTATATTATTAACAGGGCTGTTGGCCTGCTGAATGGATGACATTGGTTGAGCCGTGTCAAGCATTAAGCTACAGGGGCCAGGGACTTGGGTGTGTGAGTATGAGTGAAGTGAAGCTTTGAGGCTGGAGATCAGATCACGCACTGTTTTCCCTCAAATACAAAAGGCTACAGGCTTGATGGTATATAAAAAAACAACAGATTGTATCTGAGTCTCTTATCAACGGCCGATGCATATCATCTGGATTGACTGGATTGGATTGTCACTGTGTCATCTAAACAGATAGCTTTACGTTGCTCACCTCTGAGGTCATTGACCTTTCGCTGTGATATGAAGCAGTGGGCTTCCTCATTAGAGGTGTTAATGGTCAGTTACATTGGCGGGCGTCTTGTTCACGAGCCTCTCCTTGTACTCCAGTAAGCCCTCAAGCTGCAGAAATGTGAGCTCTGAATGCGGGGCGTTTCTGGCACAAAGTGAGACTTTTACCGTCCACTTGATCCAAGCCCATGAATGGCTTGGCACGTCAGGTATGAAGGTGACCAATCATGTCAGCCGATGCTCGTGGTGACATGTCAGATCTTTCTTGGTTTACAAACTGCAGCCATAACTTTTAACTGGTTGACCCATAAATTATGTTTTTAATTATGTCTTTATTCATCTGTCCATCGTATCTGGCAACATGAATTCCCAGACGTGGTTTAAATATGTGGGTAGAGTGTTTGAGATTGAGAGATGTATATGTTTTTTTCTCATATCAAAAGCAATATGCCTCCGTATACTTCTGTAAGTGTACGTTAGTAAGATATTATATTGTCTCTTTTCATCATAAAAGTAGACTCATTTGACCAGCAGCACAAATCAAATCGAAAGGTCATCCAGAATCCAAATGGAGCATGAACGGGTGAAGTATCAAGAGCGATATTGACTTAACCGCTATTTACGCAACCAATAAATAAAAAGCATGTTGAAATCAGCCCTCTGACGCATAAATGAGTGTTTGTCCGGGGCCAGCAGATCAAGCACAGAGGGTGAGGGGAGGGGAGGAGGGGGAGATGTGTGTTTGTTTACCTTCAAACTTATACTCCAGTGTTGCTTTAACATGAGCGTGAACTGTGGGGAGACAGAGGTTCATATTTGCGCTCAAGGATCGAGGGTCAGTCCCCAGAAGCCTGAGTGCTCGACTAAGATCTCGATGAAGAGAATTGCATGGCAGCACCGTGACAGCAGAAACCTGTTTCTTACTCATTTTGTTCCACACTCTGTGTCCTCTCATGTCCTCACACACATCTCTCTCTATTTCTCTCTCTCTCTCTCTCTCTCTCTCTCTGGGTGTTTCTAAACACCACTGAAAGCTATCGGAGGGCCACCTGACTCCTGCCAGGGCCGACGCTACATCCAAGCGGAGTCTATTCCTCTGTGCCAAACATAGCTTCTTGAGACTGATCATAATCCCGTGCATATTTATGATGTGCACGTCCCGACTGCCTGTTGTGTTTACCACTTGATGAGAATGGAGGGGTGTGTGTGTGTGTGTGTGTGTGTGTGTGTAGGGTGCTCTGTGACTGTGAGTGTAACAATCCTTTGATCCCTTGATCCTGGATCTCTCCTAGCTTCCGTGTTGAGGAGGGTGGGAGATAATAAGCCAAATATGTCCTGGGTGCTTTGGGATGTGTGTAAATCATTATGTAAAACACCTTGACAAACACACACACACACAAGCATTTCCCTGGAGATGCACGCTCTCACACTCACGCACACACGCACGCACACACACACATACACACACACATACTGTATATATGTGCACAAACGCACGCACACTGTGTGCAAACACACACAGACCGTGAACACCACAAGAATACCCTTAGAAATGTTGGAAAATGTGGACAATGCATTAAATCGCTGTAATATGGATGAATTCGGGAATTCCTTTTCTTACTATTACCAAACTGCTTCGTAAATGATTGACAGCACACAGTAGGGATGATGAATAATATCAGCTGTGCCTAATGGCTATACAATATCCAAACACTCCAGCTATTTATAGACTTGCACCGGTCTAATTACAATTCTACACGTCCAATGAGGTTCGGAACACCGATTCCTACCGTGTCTTAGACTCCAGTGTGCTCTATTTCATTCCAAAAGGACAAGGCTGGTGAAATTCAGCCTCCTGGGGTAATGGTGTACTGAAGAATGAAGTTCATTCCCATCTCATCTCATGCTAAGCACAACACACTCTGCCCGTGATACAAACACATCAGCGCACACATGCTTCCAATACAAAGACAATCGTAAAAAAAAAAAACCCCTTCACAGATGTACACGTCATTAAAATGTCATAATGCGAATCACTTATCGTCACGTTGTCTCTGTGCCCTGACAGTGAAGCTCTTCCCGGTGACCTGTGAGTACATCAAGGGGGAGAAGCAGTTCTACTACCGCGCCCAGCAGTTCTACGAGGACGTGCCCGCCTCAGAGGAGGGCATGATGGGTGACTTTGTGGAGATCTCTCCCGTGGATCTGGAAGGTTCCCAGCAGTTCCTCAAGAGGTTTGTGGTGAGTTTCTTTAAAAACACATATCCATTTAAGTGCACCGGATGTTTGGCGATAAATCATACAGAAGACAATATTGGTTTCTGAACCATACGTCAAGGGAACTATTACTGTGAAATCTAGGTTTTTTTTTCCATGTAAACATTGCTGTTCTGTAGTTACACACTCTCTACTTTACTGTAAGTGCGTCAAACATACTGTACATGTTCACGTGCCAGAAGACTTGCCACTTGCTTTGGTACAAGTGGGACATCTAATATTGTCTTTCATTGTGTCGTAAATTAATGTGTGAGAGTATGTGTGTCCACAAATGTGTGTGTCTGTGCCGTGTGTGTGCATGCACATATGTGTGTGTGTGTGCAAAATACCGTGCGTGTATGTGTGTGTGCGCGTATGTGTGTGTGTGCGTGTGTTTGTGTGTGTGCGCCGTGCATGCAAGCGTGTGTGTGTGTGTGCATGCAAGCGTGTGTGTGTGTGTGTGTGCGTGCATGCATGCATGTGTGTGTTTTTGTGTGTAAAATGCTAATACAAGAGAATGTGCTTGACCACCTCTCCGGGTTATTTTGGGGGTCTCTTCTATAGGCCGTTATAAGCTGCTCGTGTTTAAGAGGTGACACAACCAGCACGAGAGTCAGTAGCTAGTTTAGCTTCTCTGCTAATGGCAACATGACTAATTTTAACACACTCCCGTCTCACTGGACCATGTTGGCGGCTGCTGCGTGTGCTCCATGCCAGTAGTTCTCAACTGGTGGCACGAGGGCATTTGGAGTGGCTTATAGCAATCCTTAAGCTTTAGAGAGAAGCCCATAAATTAAATTAACAATCTCAATGAAATAGTTGAAACAAGAATAACACTGAATCATATGTTATTCTTGTTTCATTGACTTTAGCCTGTTGTGGCAACTTTCTGTTTGCTCAATGTTTTTAACAGTACACACAGTCCACGCATTGTTGATTACTGCAATATTGGCGAATCCACTTTTATTTCTGGGTTGTGACTTAATGACTGATGACACTTGTGGGTCCTGAGGCCAGACCAGCTGAGAACCATGGATCTGTGCCGACCGACACTTCTATCTATTGCTACATATGTCAGAATTAGCACATGGCGCGTTGTCATCAGCATCAGCACCACACACACACACACACACACACACACACACACACACACACACACACACACACACACACACACACACACACACACACACACACACACACATGCGGTTCACACTCTTCCAGGGGGCCCGTGGTGGTTTCCAGCGTACCGTATCCATGGAGGTGAGGCTGAGGGATCAGTGTGTGTGTGATGTGTTGAACCAGCAGTACATGCTCATTGAGCAATACGGCAGTATTTCACCGACACCGGGAAGAGTTGAGAGTTCCTCACTGTGGCCCTATCCTTTATGCAATCACCCTATCCTTTGTGCAATCACACACACACACACACACACACACACACACACACACACACACACACACACACACACACACACACACACACACACACACACCCCTGATCCCACCGGGGTTGGACTGAGGTCAGGAAATATCAAAATGTGAAAAGGAAGAGAAAAAAAGCATTGGGATTTGAGCGAGGCGCCTTTCGGTTCCCTCCCGGGTCAAAGGTCACACTCCCACTGCCCCGAGGTATGGTATGGTACGGTGCGGTGTGGCGGGGCTGCTTTGCCGACGCTCTCTCCCTGCCCTCGGGGTCCCGGGGGTGAAACATCTGGCGAGGTGGAACATGAAGCGCCGGGCGGCCCTTGGAGCTCCTTAACGTGGCGGTAATACGTCGCAGGCTGCCCTGGTGACCCTGGCAACCTCCTCCACTTTTATCCCCCTTTTATTTTTTTGGGGGTGGTTGGGTGTATGTGGTAACCCGCATTTAAATGACGTGTGATGAATAAATGTATATTAATGCATATATATCAAAAGAATGTTTCATGGGACTTTCTTTTTTCATTCTGGAGAACAGAATGGTAAATGGATTGCATTTATATAACGCTTTTATCCAAAGTGCTTTACAGTTGCCTCACATTCACCCATTCATACACCGACGGCGGTGCCAACCATGCAAGGTAACAACCAACACGTCAGGAGCAGTTAGGGTTAGCCGGTGTCTTGCTCAGGGACACCTTGACACTTAGCTAGCCAGAACTGGGGATGGAACCAGCAACTGCTCTTACCTCCTGAGCCACTGCGGCCCCGTCACCCCTGTCACACGAAACATAACGTCACAAGGAGCGTTGTTGTTTGTGTTTATGAACGCGCGCACGTGTGTGTGTGTGTGTGTTCCTCCAGGGCCCGGGTATGGCGGGAACCCAGTGCGCGCTGGACTGCGGCTGTGGTATCGGCCGCGTCACCAAGGGCGTCCTGCTGCCCGTGTTTGAGAAGATGGAGATGGTGGACATGATGGAGCACTTCCTGCTCCACGCGCACGAGGAGTACCTGGGTGACGACGCCGACCGCATCCAGACCTACTACTGCTACAGCCTGCAGGAGTTCACGGGTCCCGCCAAACGATACGACTGCATCTGGATTCAGTGGGTCGCGTGTACGTCTCCACGGCTCACTGTTCTTAAGGGGGGGGGGGGTACAGTGTTGTGAGAGAGAGAGAGACAGAGAGAGAGACAGACAGACAGACAGAGAGACACAGAGAGCGTGTGTGAATGAAACGTTTATAGAGCTATGTTGTGCTAGAATTTACCTTAGCCTCCCACAGATGTGTGGCTAGTGGCTCTTACAATGACGACTTCATTCTCTTTTTTTCATTCCAGGTCAGAGTAATTTATTTCTCATTTCCTCCGACCAATAGTTCTGCAGTGACAGAATACATCACTGGCTGCTTTTATTTATTTGTTTTGGGGTTCCCCTGTCAGGAAGGTAATCCATTAATCATTTAGTCATCCCACTGGACTCTCTCACTGGGCCTTGCCAACATTCCCCCTCCACCATATATTATATTATATCCCCACATAGGACATCACGGAAATAAACCACAACCACAACACACAAAGCAAATCCCCCTTATTACAAGGCAGCCGGGAGACCTTCTGAAAAGCATTTAGCGATTAGCATAACAGGCCAGGGGTTTAAAGACCTTGGCAAACGCTTCCGAACCGAGCCTTTGCGGCTAACATTAAACACAGTGAACTTACAGAGTCGCGTACAGCCCGTCATATACAGCACGCCCTGTGCGCTCCCTTCCACGAGATCCTCATCCAAACTAAACACCATATATATATAAATTATGTATATTTACAAATGAGGATTGTGTGGCATTGTACCGCAGCTGTCTTGCTGTTCTTATCCTTACATTACGTTATCCAAGCTATTTTGCTGTCAGTCCGACTTGAAATTATGAAACTTGTTATATTAAAGGTACTATATGTAAGAATCAGTGCATTCTGAAGAATCAGTGCAATCCCTGAATGGATTAATTATTCTTACATACAGCACCTTTAACCTACCTATTATGGATGCTTGAAATCTGTTCTATTGTAATCTTTATGCAGCGTCAGTGATATATTGCTGCCTCACTCTTTCAACAAATGTACTTATTATAAGTCGCGTTGGACTGCCAAATGTCCGAAAAGTGAACGTAAATGCAAATGTGAATGTTGCTTCTCAGGCCACCTGACGGACAAGGACCTGATGAACTTCCTGCGGCGCTGCAAGAAGAGCCTGCGTCCCGACGGCGTCATCGTGCTGAAGGACAACATGGCGCGGCAGGGCTGCAAGCTGGACCCCATCGACAGCAGCATCATCCGCCACCTGGACATCATGAGGGAAATCATCTTCAAGGCCGGCCTGGAGGTCATCGGCGTGGAGAAGCAGGAGGGCTTCCCCGAAATCATGGTGCCCGTGTGGATGATCGCCATGAAATAACCCCCGGGGGGGGGGGGGTCTACGTACAGGGACGCCGCATTGGCCTTTGGACCTTACGTCAACACGTGGCCGCCATTTTGGAGAGGTCAGGACTGCCCTGTAAGCACATACAAGAAAATGGGGGAGATGCCATTTCTTTCTGATAAAAAAGTTTGATAATGTATGATATTTATAATATAATATATAGACATATATTGATTCATATGTAACATATAGAAAGTGGATTATAATATATATACAATATATTTGTTTGTACTCCACGCAAATCATAAAGCCTTGAATATCATTGAAACCTCATTGAAATTGGTTGAGAAATATAAACGTGACAGTGGTTTTTCATCCGGAAAAACCGCCGCTTTCCGTTGACTTGTATGTGTTTACAGGGTAGCCTTGGCCTCTCCAATATGGCGATGAATCGGTCAATGTACAGTCAACTGTATACACGGCATGTCTATAGCAGGGTAGCAGGCTAAACTAGCTAGAGAGGGGGGATCGGAGGACACTGAGCGTGCCGTACTCGTTCATACGCTGTTGTTAGTCACTGCAGAGATAATGTGGATCAAAGCGTGTCTCGGCGTCCACAAAGCGGTGTGGTGTATGAAACAAAAGAATGATTCAGCCGCCTGAGATCATTGCAAACAATTGTGGTCTCTGCATTTATTCTGACTTCTCGTCTGAGTGTATCTCCCCCTACGAGTCCTCTTTTATGTACATACAACCTAAATATGTAGAAGACTTTATTAGCGGTTTTTACATGAAATTATTACCAGAAATGTCTGTCATAACTGTAAGGCTAAATAGTACAGTAAATACTAAGTAATAGTATTTATTTAGTTTTACTGGTTCACGTTGTGGACACATTAACATTGTTCATGTCGACTGAGTAGGTGTATATATTTATGTTGTTTCATGTAATTATGCATTTTATACAATGGCTTGTATTATTGCAAAGATGCCCTTTTTTTTTTTTAAAGATCTCTTCTGTCTTCAAGTCTTTTATACTTAATTTTCGATGGACTCCAGCGTTATTCATGCTTATGTGTGTTGCTTTACATGCCAACCGCTATAACTATTTTTACTTTTCAGAACCAAAACACGTTGCTCCAAGCGACAGCGTGCACATGGTGGGGGAATCATATATTATCTTTCAGTATACAGTCTGTAACAAAAGACATTTCACTTAGCCAGTGTCATTCTGTCTCAGCTGTGTTGCACGGCCCCCTATGGACCATCTCACTACCATTTGAGGAAAAAAACAACGACCCAGCTACCATATGGATGCACTTTTATAACTTTTTTTTTCTTGTTCGGCTCTTCTTTGATACATAATGTTTTTCATCCTGTATTCTAAACAAAGCCTAATGGGATTAGCGACGGGTAATCAGTGTCGGCCATTACAATCAGCTCCGGAACCGTAAATACGGGCCAATTTCCCTTAAATATGCTTTTCAGTATGAGGCTCATCCACACCCCTCGCAGCGGCCATGCGGCAGACAGAGAAGTCAAAAACATGAGATAATTGAGATCCTCTCAAATGGTTATGGTAATTCCACCCACCTCCCCCCACCACCACCACCACCACCACCAACCCCCAGAACTAACAGCAGAAGCAGCACATTGTTTGGGTTAATGGTTTTCAGGTGGACCCCTGAGGTGGGCTACATGGGGTGGGGTGGGTGGTGGTGGTGGTGTAGGAGGACGGAGGTGGTGGTGCTGGGGGAGGAGGGTGATTATTTCCTGGTTTTGACAGACAGTGCCGGCTTTCATATCTGCCTTGGCCCCGTTTCAGTGGCTGTCAGACGTTGTCTGCGTTAAAACACATCCAGGAGTCGCCTCAAATATGCCGCTTGCGTGCGTAAGCGCTCGGCGGGAGCGCGGGGGTCCGGGGCGCCGCGGGGCCTCGGGCGGCGGAGGCTGTGTGGAGAGCGGCGCGGCGGAGCGGTTCCTCCCTGCGAAGCGCGTTTATGAAAGGACAGTTTGTCAATGAGCAACCTGAGGTCTGCGGGAAAGGATAACACACGGAAAAATTGAGGCCGAATAAAATGAGACGGACGATCAAAGCGTGGAGAGCCCGATGGCGTGAGATGATCGCCGCCGCGCGGTTCTCTCATCTCTTTCATTCTCTCAATGACTCTTTTGAGATGGAAGGCGGCCTATAGCCTGTGTGCATTTTCCACATCCCGTATGAATTAAAGATCAAAATGCCCCAAAGTTATACTTTTTTCTCCCTCCCTCTCTCTCTCTCTCTCTCTCTCTCTCTCTCTCTCTCTCTCTATCTCTCCCCCCCTCCCTCTCTCTCTCTCTCTCCTCCTCCTCCTCCTCCAAATGGCAGCCAAATGTTCTGTCACCTATTCAGGAGTGTTTAGTGTCGCTGACAGTCAAAGCTATCACTCCTAATACTCCTCAACGTCCTCCGACTGCAGCTGCCCAGCAGTAGTTTGAATATATTAGCTGAACTAACACTAATTTGTCCGGTCATGTCAGCCGGAGCAGAGATTTTCGGGCCCGGCTCCAGACTAAGTATATATCTCGCACTGTCAGCATACGGAGACGGCGGCGCGAGAGAGAGAGAACACAAGGTTGGAATGAGTGACCGACACCGTGTTCACGACTGACTGTATTACCGCTACCTTCAACACACACCAGCAGAAGAAGAAAAAAAAGAGAAACACTACTGCTGGAAACAATTTGTGTAGTCGAGTCACCGGGAACAATAACCAGAAGGGGAATTATCAGAATGTGTGTGAAATAGATAGACTGACGAGGGAAACGGCGAGACCCTTCTCTGTACTCTATGCTCTTGATAGATGTTGCACTCGTTGCAGTGACGCAATCAAATATCCCGAGACAGCACGGTGGTCCTCCTACAGGTTCTGTCTTCTGTCTGAAAGAAAAACCGAAAGAAAAAAAAAATAACAGTTGGGGCAAAAAAAAACCCTGGCTAGTTCCTGCCTGACAACAACAGCGCCTTTTTTCCACACGTTGGGCCTGCGAGGGCAAGCAGCCTGGACTTTTTTTTTATCCGGAATAAAGTGAGCCTTTGTGGGGATCCACGGCGGAGAGAAACCTCAGTTTGTCTCTGGAGCCAGGATGTGATGGTTTCTTGTTGTTGGTTTTTAACCCGACAGAGACGGGCAGACGGGCCGACCCGGGCGGGGAAACATGTCTGTCCTCCTCCTCCTCCTCTTCCTCCTCCTCCTCCTCCTCTCTCTCTCTTCTTTCCCAGTGAGAGTCTAGAGGCCAGAAGATAATGTGCCTCCCCTGCTGCTCATCCTTGGCTCACATCATAAACCACGTTGCTGGGAATGAAAAAAAATATATATATACAACAAATAAAAAAGCTCTTTGCTAGACTTTGTGGGTGCGGGGAGCAGCCGGTTGGGGGAGCGTTCACACACCCAGCGTGAACGCCTGCGCCCCGTGGCACCAGCACTCCAGGGTGACTCCTCCTGACCAGCAGCTCTCCTCACGGTCCCCTCTGGTTTTTCCGGCTGACTGGGCAGGGATCGGTTACACACACTGACGCACACACACACACTCACACGCACACACACACACACACACACACACACACACAGTTTTTACCGTCATATTTCATCCGCAGCAGGTCCCCAGCCCCTATCAGGTGCTGCTGACTGCAGAGAGTTTAATCCGCAAGCAAAACAAACTATGATGACAAATGCCCGCGTCCGCCTTCATTAAAGGACCGCAGAGCGTCCGTCCGATGGCCCACCGGGCGACACCAGATGCACTGTGTCATGCGAGAAGAGAGAAAAAAATATCATAATCTCTTCCAGAAATGTCTAACTTTCCAAGTTTGAGCGCTTTATGGAAACCATTGCTCACAACAAAACAGGGAAATGACTCGCGAGCCTGATCTGGCATTCATTGGAAAGTTTCTCAATGTGTGCATGTGTGTGTGTGTGTGTGTGCATGTGTGTGTGTGTATGCGTGTGTGTGTGTGTGTGTGTGCGTGCGTGTGTGTGTGTGACTTGGCTATATAGGCACCAAGCCATGAGGCCAACCCCTGCAGACAGAACCGACACACAACTCTACATAACCTAACCCAGCTCTAACCTAACGCGTGTGTGTGTGTATGTGTGTGTGTGTGTGTGTGTGTGTGTGTGTGTGTGTTGTCCATAATACATTCTTCATCCTTCGAAATCTTACCCAACAGTCTTCATTGTTTGCAGCTGACTTTTTCCTCCAATTCCTAATAGAGCGCGGACTCTAATATATTTACATCCTGGGACATCAAAACAAACGAGACGAGCGTGTGTGTGAATCCTACAACAACAACTTGGGGATTTCATCACTCCAACGCCAAGGATAATGTGTGTGTGTGTGTGTGTCCTGTGTGTTGTGTGTGTGTGTGATAATGTGTGTGTGTGTGTGTGTGTGTCCCTGTGTGTTGAAGTGTGTCTCTACGCACGTCGGCTTTTGTAAAACAAAGAGCTGCCAACTCTCGGTGTGGTGGTGAATTGCATTTCAACATGCCCCATGTTGAAATGCAATTCCCCTCCCTCACCCCCTCACCCCCTCACCCCACCGCCCTGCCGCATCCGCCCCCCACTGAGATGACTCTAAATTGTCCCTACTGGGCTCCCCCTATCCCCCTCGGCTTGCCTTCTCCGTGCCCTTGGAAGCGCCGTGTCTCATGCTGCATCCAATCCCATAACCTTTCACATCACGCCATAATGAGTCCAAAATGGCTCACACATGCACATTATGCCCCAGCCAATCATTTTTCCACCCAGCCAATTTACTCCCGTGATTAAATCTTTTTTTCCGACGTGAGTCAGAGAGCCGAGGCGGGCCCGAGGAGGAGCTGGCCGGGAGTGCGTGTGTTCTCAAAGTGGACGCGTTGGGAAAGAGCGAGCGAGCGTGTGTGTGTGTCTGTGTGTGTGTGTGTGTGTGTGTGTGTGTGTGTGTGTCTGTGTGTGTGTGTGTGTGTACCTGTGTATATTTGCGTGGGTGTGTGTATATGTGTGTGTGTGTGTGTGTGCATGGGTGTGTGTGAGTGTGGGAATGTTTGTGTATGTGTGTATGTGTGTGTGTGTGTGTGTGTGTGCATCTGTGTGTGTATTTGTGTGTGTGTTCAGTCATGTGAGATTGAAACACATGCAAAGAGGTTGTACTCGTATCTTGACAGCATGTTTTGATATTCAGTATATATATATAATGACATTTTTTTTATATAATTCATTTTTTTTTATATAATTCAATTTATGTGTTTGTGTGCATGCGTGCATGTGGGTGTGCACGTGGGTGTGTGTGTGCGTGCATACGTGCGTATATGTGTGTGCGTGCATATGTGTGTGTGTGTGCATGCATGCGCGTGTGTGTATGTGTGCCTGCGTGCATACATGTGTGTGTGTGTGTGTGTGTGTGAGTGAGTGAGTGTGTCTGTGTTGTGATATATTCATGTGGAGCAGGCAGCCGGGGAGCAGAGCCTGGTGCTGGACCCATTAGCTGGCGGGTGGGGGGAGGGTCTGCTGGGAGCGGGGGGGGCCAGGGCAGGTATTTCCTGCCTCTTGATCTCGGAGGGCAGCGCTCCTTTCTGCCAGCGGGGGTCCGGCCTTCATAATAAGTTGTGGTTTGATGCCAACAGTTTATTATTCAATTTATTTTTTTATGTGAGGACATTTATGTGTGTGTGTGTGTGTGTGTGTGTGTGTGTGTGTGTGTGTGTGTGAGAGTGAGGGCGTGAGTACAAGTGTACATTCGCGTGTGCATGAATGTGTGTAAGCATGCACCCGCCCACTTAGGTGTGTGAGCATGTGTGTGTGTGATGCCAACAGTTTATTATTCACTTTTTTTTTTTACGTGAGGACATGTATGTGTGTGTGTGTGTGTGTGTGTGTGTGTGTGTGTGAGAGAGAGAGTAAGGGCGTGAGTACATGTGTACATTCGCATGTGCATGAATGTGTGTAAGCATGCACCCGCCCACTTAGGTGTGTGAGCGTGTTGTGTGTGTGTGTGTGTGAGAGAGAGAGAGTGAGAGAGAGAAAGAGAGAGAGTATGAGTACATGTGTACATTTGTGTGTGTGCGCGTGTGTTTTGTGTACACGTGCATGCTGACATGTGCATGTACGTGTGTGTTAGTGTGTGCCTGCCCACGTTCGCGCGTGTGCGTGTGTGTGTGCATGTCTTGCACCTTAGTGCCAGTAAATGGTGTGGTCCAGGCCAAAGTGCTCCTCCCATCAGCCCAGCAGAACCAACAGCAGCGAAGTGAAGGTTGTTGTGTGCGTGGAGGAGGAGGAGGATGGAGGAGGATGATGGCGATGCCGATGATAAAGATGAGGATGATGAGGAGGCGGAGGCGGAGGAGGAAGAAGAGGATGAGGAGGTGGAAGAGGAGGAGGAAGGGGAGGAGAAGGAGGAGGTGAAGGGGGAGTAAAGGTGTTTGGACCGAGAGACAGCTGCTGCCTCTTTGGGGGGCGGGACTTGACTCACTTGCCCCTCCGTCCACCCCCTCCCACTCTGGATGACGGCACAATTATCAGAAAGTATAGCGTGTGTGTGTGTGTGTGTGTGTGTGTGTGCGCGCGCGTGTGTGTGAGTGTGTAGCCTTTTCCCCCGTAGCTTCCCTCCTCCCTCCCATGTGTGTTCCGCCTCTCTCCGTGCGCACCAACTACCCGAACATCTTGAGGAAAACAGGATGTGAGTTTTTAAGACCACACTAAAGCCGTTTATGACAGAGCGGGACATTGTTCAGATGTGTTCCTAGC
Source organism: Coryphaenoides rupestris (assembly GCA_002895965.2). Taxonomy (NCBI): domain Eukaryota; kingdom Metazoa; phylum Chordata; class Actinopteri; order Gadiformes; family Macrouridae; genus Coryphaenoides; species Coryphaenoides rupestris. The sequence goes on along the minus strand of PIJE02000388.1, from coordinate 316,590 downwards.
CTTGTATACCAGGGGAATATTGAAACACCCAGTGGTTAAGATGTGTGTGTGTGTGTGTGTTGTGTGGGGGGGGGGGGGGGGTGCTGGTGGGGGTTTTTATTGGCCTCACATGGGTGACAATGTTAGCCAAAGCTAATAGCAATTTACCCGTCGTTGAGTTTACCCAATTTAGCAAAGCAAGCGGTGTGCTGTGTTTCGCATGCTATGACTAATTTGAAGGAATGGCAGAATAATATGCCAATAAACAAACACATACAAACAGTAAATCAACACAATAATTAGACCTTTACAATTGACTTCTTCTACTTGTAGACTTGACGTCTTCAGCTTCAAAGTCTGAATGTTAAGTGGACAGATGATAATAATGAATATATAATTCAATATTTCATAGTTCATAATTCATAATAAAACGTGATTATTTTTGTCATGTTTTTAATGCAGTTGGGCACACAATGGACGAGCCGTACACGGGACATTTGTAAGTTGCCATTGTAACAGAACAGAACTGAACAGAACCAAGACAAAGCAAAACAAGTTCATAAAGAACAAATCTAACACTCTTCTAGGACTACAGGATACACAATAACACATTTATTACATCACATGACAAATGTATTACGTCAACGTTAACACATGGCCCACACACTCTATCTGTATCACAAACGTCACAGCAATTATGCTGAGAAGAAATTTCTCGTTGTGTGTGTGTGTGTGTGTGTGTGTGTGCGTGCGTGCATGTGTGTGCGTGCATGTGTGTTCTTGTGCGTGCATGTGTGTGTGCGTGCGTTCATGTGTGTTCTTGTGCGTGCATGTGTGTGTGCGTGCGTGCATGTGTGTGTTCTTGTGCGTGCATGTGTGTGTTCTTGTGCATGCATGTGTGTGTGCGTGCGTGCATGCACAAGTATGCAGGCGTGTATGTGGGCACGCGCATTATACAGTATATGTGTGTATGTGCGTGTGTGTGTGTACATGTGTGTGTGTGTGGTGTGTGTGTGTGTGTGTGTGTGTGTAGAGGGGGTAGCGCAGGCTAGCTGGATAGCGAGCTAGCTGGCTGGCTGCCTGGCTGCCTTGGCAGACTGGCAATCCTTCTACGTAATTTGAAGCAAGTCTAGTCGTTTTATTAGGAACTATGAAATAGTGTCTTTAATAATGGCTGCAAATTGTGCCGCGGCTGAAAGGCGGGAGAAAGGGATCTCATGGCAGTCGTGAAGCAGAGATGCGGAGGTGTGGAAAGTCACATTCCGAGCCAGTCACAACACCGGCCCCTCTGCCACCACAGCCCCCCATTAATGAAATGTGAAAATAGTTGCGGGTTCAGTGAAATCCAGCGGGCGTAAACTGATGATTAAACAATCCCCCTGTCCATGTGGCGGCGGGTTAGGCCCCGCTCCTATAAAGAAGGCTGAGTGGCGGGAGGAGGAGCAGAAGACAGGGGGGCGGGGGGGGCGACCACGTCTGGAGGGAGAGTTAGCGGGTGCCGCGGCGGTGCCACGCTTTAACGAGACGCCATCCGAGGCATCCGAGGCAGGCACATGGTGATCGATCTCCTGCCACGCCGCCCTGGAGGCTGGGAGGACAAAGAGCAACAACAACAAAAACAGAGAATAACACGAGTGTAGTATTGGCCTTTTGACCCAGATATGTTAGGTTAAAATGGCATGAAAGCCAGTGAATTTATGAGAATAGTAGCCTGGCTTCGATCGGCCATTTAAACGTTTGTTGAATTTTCAATGATGACATGAAAAAGATGACATAAAAGTCTTTGTGTCGTGTAATTACTGAACGGCTGCAGTGGGATAATTGCAGTGAGAGATTTATGTGGGGGAATAAAAGATATGGCCTTAAGAAAAGAAAACTAGTTGGGGAAAGTCCCTCTTCCAGGTTCGCCTCATCCTGTGTGGAGGGATTTGCTGCCTGTGAGTGTGTGCGTGTGTGTGTGTGCGTGTGTGTGTGTGTGCGTGTGTGTGTGTGTGTGTGTGTGTGTGTGTGTGTGTGTGTGTGTGTGTGTGTGAGCGAATGCCTGTCACACTCGCGCCCCCCTCAGATCTGGAGCCTCGGCTGCCGCCGCCGCCGCCGCCACCACCGCCACCACCGCCACCACCGCCACAGCACCCATCTACCAATTAGAGAATGCCAGCGCAGCGACCGCACCAGCCATTTGCCGATGCAAATGCCATTTGCCGATGCAAATGGCATTTGCCATTTGCCCCCCCCCCCCCCCCCCCCCACCGGCGTGCCCGTGAGAAGAGAGCTCGGGGGATGTTGTTCATTGTCACATGACATTAGGAGAACAAACCCAATCTCTCTCCCTCCCTCCCTCCCTCGCTCCCTCCCTCCTCTTCCATCCCTCCCTCCCTCCCCCTCCTCCCCCTACTTCCAGTCCTTAAACACCCCAGCCCCTTTCCCCCGCCCGCCACCCCCCCGCACGCACACACACACACACACACACAAGCGCACACACACACACCAGCCCCGGCCGTACGCACATCTTGCCTGCAGATGTGGCGAAACCGCAAACACTTCAAAGTGCCTCTCCTCAGACCAGCAGCCTACCCTGACGCCAACTGTAAATGTCCTGGACGCAAGGCACGGAAAATATTAACCACCACCGCACCGCCCACCCCCCACCCACCCATCACCCATCACCCCCCCCCCCCCCCCCCCGCCCCCCCCCCCCTTACTCACTCACCATGAGTGGACGCGCTGGACCCGGGGCAGACAGGAAAGGGTGGGGGGGGGGGATTCTAGAAAATTCTTTATCCGCACTTAATGACTCATCATTCTGCAAAGTGACAGTGAATACTCCCCTCTACTGTGTGTGTGTGTGTGTGTGTGTGTGTGTGTGTGTGTGTGTGCATATGTGTGTGCGTGTGCGCGTGTCTGTGTATGTGAGTCCGTGTGTCCATGTGTGTGTGTGTGTGTGCGTGTGCACGTGTTTGTCCGTGTGTGTGTGTGTGTGTCCATCCGTGAGTGTGTGTGTGTGTCCATGTGTGTGTGTGTGTGTGTCCATGTGTGTGTGTGTGTGTGTGTTCATCCGCCCACAGCCAACACACTGGCTGACAGACCCAGGACAGCTCGGCCCAGGAACCAGGACCGCCACTGAGGGGTCCCCCGGCCCAAACAGTTATAATGGGACCGTGGGGGGCCAAGGCGCAGAAACAACACAAAAACACCCTTGTGTTGTGTTGGAGTCGGCCGAGCGAGCATGCAGCATAGCAGGGGGTAGAAGAAGAGAGAGGGATGTGTGGTGGTGGTGATGGTGGTGGTGGTGGGGTGGTGGTGTGTGTGGTGGTGGTGGCGGGGGTGGTGGTGATGGATGAGAGTTTGATTATGTTTGGAGTAGGAGCCCAAGTCCTCTGGTTGAAGCCCCTCCCATGAACTGAGTTAAGATAATGATATAATTGACCTGGGCCCCTAAAGAGCTCCATCACACTGGGGAGAGAGTTTAAATAGTGCTGGGCTTTACAGTGTGTGTGTATATGTGTGTGTGTGTGTGTCTGTGTGTGTGTGTGTGTGTGTGCGTGCGTGTGGTGTGTGTGCTGTGAATCACAATGTGAATTTGTGTTTCCGCACATGTGTACAGTTCGGAATGTGCATGTATGTGTGTGTGTATGTGTGTGAATTCTGTGTGTGTGTGTGTGTGTGTGTGTGAGTGTGCGTGTGTGCGTGGATGTACAATGCGTTCAAGTCCAAATGTGCTTGCTGTAATATACTATGTTTATGTTCCAGTGTATGTTTAAAGTGTATATGTGTGTGTGTGTGTGTGTGTGTGTGTGTGTGTGTGTGTGTGTGTGTCTATATGTTGATGTTTGTGCACCACAGAGCATCATTGCATAATACAGTGATTCTCAACTCATAATTGGCTTTCAAGGGCAGGCTCGCAGAGTATATGCCAAACCCAAATCTTTATAAAGAAGCCCATGCATTAACTCATGTTTCAGTGTTTATTCATGCAGTTTCAAAGGCTTAGTATGTCATTAGCACCAAGTGTTGCAGACTTTGTTCGCTCAATATTTTCAACAGTACACAAAGGCATTGTTGATGACTGCAATCTCGGTAAAACAATGTTTTATTTTTGGCTGGTGATTAAACTGCTGGAGTATATGTGAGGCGAGAGCAGTTAAGAACCAGAGTAAGACCACACTGCCCCCCTCGACTGGCCTCCACCTCAGAGCTATTGTTCCTCCACGGACCCAGCCATTCCTCCCCCTCCCACTGCCTCGCCTAACCCCTCCCCCCGCCAACCCAGGAACAGGAAGTAACACTAACCCCTGACCCTGATGCTACCCTAACCCTAACCCTGACCCTAACCCTAACCCCTTACCCTAATCCTGACCATGCCCCTGATGCTACACTTAACCCTAACCCTAACCCCGACCCTGATTCTACGCCTAACCCTAACCAACCTAACCCTAACCCTCACCCCTAAACCTAACTCTAACCCTCACCCTAACCATAACCCCTAACCCGATTCCTGACCCTTGACGGTGATGTACCCCTAACCCTAACCCTAACCCTGATGCTACCGTTAACAGTAACCCTAACCCTGACCCCAGATCTCTGGGCTGAAAGAAACAGCACAGAAACAGTAAATATGAGATATTACCCCAAGAGCCAACAGCACTATTCACCCTCCTGTGTTCTGCTGTGTCCCTGGACTGCCACTCCTCCTCCTTTCCCCGCCTGCAAAAAGAAAAGAAGAAACAAGATTAATTACGTGAAAAATGAAAAATCAATGCGAATAAAAAAAACAATAAAAGAAAAAAATGGG
>PIJE02000388.1:229319-306819 GCA_002895965.2 Coryphaenoides rupestris | reverse complement strand
GGGGGCGTTGGATGGATGTGCAGAGAGGAGAGAAAGGTTTGGAGGTAGGTGTGGAGGTTCGACAGAACGAGAGAATAACCTGTGAAGGTGTTGGAGGTGGAAAAGAAAAAAAAGACCCAAGAAGGTGTAGAATACCTCAGCAAATAAAGCAGGGTGGAGAAAGAAGACGTGGAGGCGTGGATAGGGTGCTTTCTTTAGGTCTTTCTCTCTCTCTTTCTCTCTCCCTCTCTCTCTCTCTCTCCCTCTCTCTCAATTTCAATTCAATTCAATTCAATTCAAAGGGGATTTATTGGCATGGGAAACAAAACATTTTCATTTGCCTTTTTTTTTAAGTCTGTAAAATTACATTACAAGAATAGAGAAATGTGTAAACAGAACTGTGCAACATTGCAATCTCTCTCTCTCTCTGTCTCTCTCTGTCTCTCTCTCTCTCTCTCTCTCTCTCTCTCTCTCTCTCTGTCTCTCTCTCTGTCTCGCTCTCTCTGTCTCTCTCTCTCTCTCTCTCTCTCTCTCTCTCTCTCTCTCTCCCCCCACACACACACCCAAGACACAGACAGCATAGCTACCATTCCCCTTGGTGTGAAGAAGGCCGCATGCATGGGCAAAGTCATTCCACTCATATCACCGTCATAATAATTCTCATAGCATGTCATCATTTTCCCCCCACACCCCCCCCCCCCCCCCCCCCGTGTTATTCTAGTGGTATTTGATAATGTCTCGGGTAGACAACTGGGAATGTTTCGGTCACATCTGAGGTGGCAGACTGGGACGATGGTGCGGCGCGTAGGAAAAGGAGAGTGAGGCCGCGGGCGCCGTCCCCATGGTAACAGCTGGTGTTTGTGTTAAGTGCGGGCCTTTATAACGCCGTGGGCCCCTCTGATGTGGTGCCGTCCTCATTTATGTCACCCCAAAAAAGAAATGAAGAACGACAAAAAAAACAACAAAAAAACCAGAAGAGAGACAGAGGGAGCGGGGACAACGGCGACCGACGCAGAGATAGGCTTTCCACGCAACGATCGACACCAACAAACTTGCTGATGAAAGGCGTTGGCCACGGATTTAAACGTCTTGTTTTTCTTTTTTCCCCTGTAAAGCGAAACTCCTGCGGTGGCGACAGCAGATACATTTACGAGGTTGTAACTTAAATTAGCTAAACAAATGGCAAAATTCTAATTACTCGCTCACCCCGCCTTTTCGGGGCTTTGTTTTATGCTGAGGAGACGTTCTTGGTCGCATAACTCTGTGTTGTGTTGCCGTACATTAGCTATAAACTAGATGATTGGTGCGCATCGTACGTGCTGCTGATAAACAGCACACCAGCACCGTTGAGTTTAAACCATGGCAGCACACACTTTATGGATTAAAGAAGTTATAATAATCTCGAGCAAAAAGAAAAGCAAAGCTGAGAATGGGTCATCTATTTTTCAAATACTAGCATCGATCACGTAATTGTATTTTTGCTTGAGACATGCCCTTTAAATCAATTACAATGTGTCATCAATGTAGTCAATTATTGTTGGGATCCACAGGATTTTAATTATAGATCAAGATGCTCTCTATTATTGTAAAACAACTTGACAATGAAGTTCATGTGTTCTTTTAATGATCCTTGTGCGTGTGTGTTTGTATCCTCTGTGTGTGTGTGTGTGTGTGTGTGTGTGTGTGTGTGTGTGTGTGTGTGTGTCTGTGTCTGTGCGTGCATGTGTGTGTGTGTGTGTCATGAGAATGCGTGTGAAACCATATGCCTGTGTGTGTGTGTGTGTGTGTGTGTGTGTATGTGTGTGATTGGTTGAGCTGGTTCCCATGATATCAGAATGCCATGTTCCCAGTCTCCTGCTATCAGCTGGTGTGTTGTGGTTTGGCGGGCCCGTTGAGGGATCTGTCAGCCAGATCACAATGAGCCATGAGGTTCAGAACCAGCCCCACAAAATATGGTGCTGGTTTTGGAGGGGAAAGGTTTGGCAACTTGGCTGCTGGATCTAATTAAGCAAGAATTTGCGGGCGACGAATTGTTGATACGACTATCCCTCGTAATCTGTGTGTGTGTAGATGTGTGTGTGTGTGTGTGCGCGTGTGCATGTATGTGTGCGTTTGAGTACATGTGTTTATGTGTGTTTGTGTGGTGTGTGTGTGTGTGTGTGTGTGTGTGTGTGTGGTGTGTGAGTGTGTGTGTGTTTCTGTGTGTGTGTGTGGCTGATGATATATCTGTAGATATTTGTATGCGTCTTCAGAAAATTGGGATTTGCATTGTTTTTTTTAAATATATATTTGACATAACACATTTTATATAAAGCAATAAAAACTAAAAAAAGACTTAAAAAAGACTGACTCAGTAATTGGTTCATTAATAAATACCATCTGAAGGGGCAACAGACGGTCAAAACATAGCTTTTAACAAACTGACTGTTGCTATTCCTATGTACTTGTTGACTTTATTCACCCATTTAAGGTACTACCTCTGACCACACATTTGTATTCATTGAAATCCCCCACTCATATGTTTCGAGCAATGAATAATTACATGAAAACATGTTTATCATAATGTTTTTAAAGGACATTATGGCCTTTGTGTGAAGGTCATAAATATGTGGGATAATTACAAGTTTTCCCATTAAAACACCAAACCACTTTGCTTTTGCTTATGCTGAAAAACAATGAAAACGGGCTGCATATTTAATTCAATTATCCGAAAGGGGTTGCGCTGGGTGCTCAACGTACTGAGGTCATAAATCTCGGTCCTCTGCTCTCGGCAGGAGTTTCTTAGCCCCTGCGGCTTCTGACTAGCCCAAATCCATAACTCCTGTTGGTTGGTTCTCCTTGCTCTGGAGTTTTTAATAAAATCAGGTAATAAGGGTGTGGCGAATGGACTCGTATGAAAGACTACCAGTAACTCCAGGGGGGGTTGGGGCACTATAAACCCCTGCCAAAAACCAAAGACTTCTAATAGGCTCTCCCTCTCTCTCTCTCTCTCCCTCTCCCTCTCCCTCTCCCTCTCTCTCTCTCTCTCTCTCTCTCTCTCATTTCTTTCTCTCCCTTTCTGTCTACCCTCTCTCTGTTACGTCCCCCCCTCTCTCTTTCTCTCTCTCCTTCTCTCTCTCTCCATCGCGCCCGTGATTCGGAGCAGATGTGTGTGTGTGCGTGTGTGTGTGTCAGCCTCCAAGAGACTTGGAGGCTGACAGAGCCACAGTACATTTGTGGAATGGCTGATGAATAAAACAACAGTGGATTAAATGTGCCGTATAGCTAAAGATAATTTCATTAGGAATATGATTCCAGTGGGTCAAATAGCTGGAGCCGCATTGGACACGGCCGCGTCTTTTGTTGAGATTGTTCCCTATGTCAAGGTCTTACGTCTTTATGTACGTATTTATTTGGATTTCTTTTGATTGGTTGTCACCACCACGTGATCGCCTGTGTTTAACTTCCCAAGATCTCTGACTTTTTGTCTCTGACTTGTAGCCCGCGCGGAGCTACTGAAGTTGCAGCAAAAAAGGTAACAGTCTGGATAATCCCGGATGATTGCTTAATCCATTAATTCATCCATTAACGAGTGTTTCTTAGTGTAAATTTCGTGTTAATCGGGGTAAGCGGTGCGAGACTAAACGCAGTCATCTGTGGGTTTTCGTGTTTTTTCGAGCCAGCGCGTTGGGTGGCGGCGAGAGTTGCAACGCAAAGATCGTCGCTGACTTTTGGCCGAGGCCCCGGGGCCCTCCTCTCCTCAGGGTCGCTCCGAAGTCACAACAACACTCCTCTAGTCGGCCATTTTGTCTTCCGGCCTGCTTTCCGCTTTGATCAACTGTCAAACATACAGCCGCATATACCTCCGAATCTAACGCTAAACTTTTGAATCCGGGTCTTTTTGTCTATTGCTCTGGAATTTGGACTCTGTCTCCCCCTCTCTCTCTCTCTCTCTCTCTCTCTCTCTCTCTATCTCTCTCATTCTCTAACCGCTTGGTCTTTTGGTTTGTCCACAAGGTGTCATGTCTGACGTGTCTCCTGGTCAGGATCTTCTCCCTCGGTGTCCTCCCACAGTATCTATAGAGTGGGAGTTAAAGGAGGTTAAAAAGCTGCCTGTAAGAGACCCGTGGTGGGGGGGGGCATGGCATGAGTCTCACCCTCACCCTGTCAGAGGACACAGCAGAGGAGGGCCAGCAGGCAGGTGAGGAGACAGGGATCCGTTGTTTCTCGTCCGTACAGGTGGCTCTCCTCTGCAGCGCCGGCACACAGAGCCCGTTGAGACGCACCGCGGACGCTCTCCGAGAGCACGAGGAGACGGGGAGCAGCTGGGGCTGAGCGTGGCATCCACAGGAGAATAATAACAAAGCGGCAAAGCGGCCACTTTGGAGGTTTGATCGAGTTGGAAACTCTGAAGATAAAAAAAGATGGTGTTTATTGTGGTGTGTATATATATGTGTGTGTCTGTGTGTGTGTGTGTGGTTGTGTGCGTGTGCGTGTGTGTGTGTGTACGTGTGTGTGTGTTGTGTGTGTGTGTGTGTGTGTGTGTGTGTGTGTGTGTGTGTGTGTGTGTGTGTGTGTGTGTGCGTGTGTGTGCGTGTGTGTGGTTTGATAAAAACGCAATCCTATTTTATTATATCATTGTATTCTATTCACAGGAAACGGATCATCATTTTCTCTCCAGGGAAGAACAGTAGGAAGGGGGGGGGGGGGGAATATGTGGAATCTTGTTGGATCATAAAGACCCAATCATAAAAAAGAGTGAAAAAACTTGACAGAGAGGAGAGAGACAGACTCGAGTGAATGAGGGATAAATGGAAGGGGGAGCGCGTGAACGCCGTGAAACGGCAGGTTAGCGCCGCAAACTGACTGCAGCTGGGGCGGGACGAGGGGTCAGGGACAGAAATTAAAGAACAAATTCAGAACAGCAGTGTAGCACGCTCCCACCCCCCCCCCCCCCCCCCCACCCCTCCAGACAGAAGGCTGGAAGGGGTCACCGCAGACACACGCGCTTTTTAAACAGCAATTAGATGTATCCACAGCATCCAGCATGGGGGGGGGGGGGTTGACCCCTAATCACTCCCAATTTGGTCTGCCTTACGTGTGCCCCCCCCCCCCCCCCCCCCCCCCCACCATCCCCACCCCCCTCTTTTGATTGGCTGTTTATTTTTCAGCGCCCTTCCTGTTTGATTTGATTGGCCGTGGGTCGTGTGTCCAGGGACAGCAAAAGTGCCGCATAATGTTGCGCATGAAACCGGTTATCTCCTCCGCCACAATCATCCACTCTTCCCTTCAAAATAAAGGCATCTGTAGATGACCCATTGCTTATCGTTAACCCAGGCATGAGTAGTAGAGTTGGTTTCCCCAACTGTTGCTATTACGATAAAAACAAATTCTCTGTCCTAGAATGAGGGTTAGGGTTATTGACTGCTCATTTCAGTGAACATGATCATGGTTATAATAAATTTGGATTATTTTGATATATAGCTATATTCTAGATCAATGGCCACTTGTTGCGCGTTATGTTCTGGCATATTGAGTAAGAAAAGTCCATAAAACACATCCATACACGTGCGCCGGACAGAACTGACATGTTGAACTTATGAACTGGGCCCTAGTTACTGTCAGAACACTCCCTATACCACCAAACACACACCCCCTTTTCCTAAAGTGGAGTTACTCTTCCCCGACCTCTGACCCCAATGTGTCCCTGAAGTTATCCTCTCTTAATAACGAGGCTCTGGGTTCCCCTAGAACCTGGTAATCAGGAACCAAGGCCATCTCGTTCCTGCCTTGGCCTGACACTGCGGAAAACACATCTCAAATGGCCAACTCTCTCTCACTCTCTCTCTCTCTTTCTCTCTCTCTCTCTCTCTCTCTCTCTCTCTCTCTCTCTCTCTCTCTCTCTTTCTCTCCCTCTCTCTACCATCTGGCCTCCATGCCTAGCCCTGTCTCCACTCTGCCCTGAATTTATGCCCTCCTGAGGTGTTTCGCCTTTTAACTCACATTTAATTGGCCCCCAGATGCGTGAAAGATGTGGAGGACAGTTTTTATTGGTTGCCAAGCAGGGGTCATTGTTTCTGCGTGGCTCCATCTCCTTAGCGTGGCCAAGGTTAAAAAGACTCCATTTATGTCCGTCCCTTGACCAATTATTCACATCAAATTTAGAACATATGCCTTCCACACAAATCACACAAAGCGTGAGCAAAATCTCCAGTTCCACTTTTCTCAATATTAACTCCAATGTGTATATTAATGGGAATACAAATCTTTTAAAATGCAACAAAAGTAAATATATATGAAATATATATGATAAGTACTAACATTAAATCAAAAAGCTCACATGTTCAAAAGTTCATATATAGTTGTTATTTTATTTTAGTCAATGACATAATTACATAAGATAGCATAACATAACATGACTATACTACTTTGATACCTTAGCAGTAGGCCATTATATTACAATAATATCAACAATAATATCCAAATAAAAGTAATGCAAATTATGACATTTTACATTCTTCTTGATTAAAGTGCTATTACATGATTAAGTACTTCATACGATATTGATGAGCTGTTTGTCATGAGATTATAAACTCAACCGTGAAACATTTATTCAATACACACTTATCTATACGGTCCTATTTTGTAATAATATTAGAATTGTTGTGGAACATACGTCAATTTGTTGGGTAACCACATTGATATTGAATTAAGCTTCAATAAATCTTAAAGCAATAAATCAACAAAGCTATTCCACTTATAAGAATGGAATCTACATATAATCTAATAAAACAGGTAAGTGTTCTAAAAACTAACTAAATAAGTAAACAAGCTAATTAGAACAAAAAAAACAAACAGAAATGGATACAAACTGAGCTCGGAGTCCGACAGATTTTTGACATTTATCTTTCCCTGCTAGAGTAACAACTTAAATTTCATGCTGCTTTAACACAAAACAGTTCTTTAATTAACCTCTGGCCTTTATGACCCACAGGCAATCTGTCCAATTTGGACAGACCTCGGGTACTGCGCTTTGAAATGATTGAAATCTTGTATGTACTTGTATGAATGTACAAATGCATTGAGGGCTTTAATATATATATATATATATATAAATCTATATTAAAATGTATATTTCGGGCTTTTGGCAGACGCGTTTGTCCAAAGAGACTTACAATAAGTACATTTGTCGAAAGAAAGTTAAATAATAATATATCGCTGACGGTACAGAAAATAGTTTCAAGCACTCATAATTGAGAACAAGTTTCAAGCACTCATAGTAACTAGGTTAATAGAACAAGTTTCCAGCACCCATGTTTGGTATGTTAATCGAACACATTTCAAGCACTCATAATTGCCATGTTAACCCCTTGCTGGTAAACAACAAGATGGCTAGGATATGCTACACAATGCTAAGTACTATGTGTTCCATTACATACAAAGTAAGTACTAGAGATCCAAGGGATTGGATTCAAACCCTGGCTGGGTATGTGGGAGTGGGTCAGGGAGGAGGTGCTGGGGGAGGAGGGAAGCTATGCAGAGACCAAGTGAACTCTGACCAGGTGAACTTTGACCAGGTGAACTCTGACCAGGTGAGTCTTGAGTCTCTTGGTGGAAGCTAGTGAGCGACTCCTTCCATTGGCCAGCAGCTCGTTCCACCACTGTGGAACTAAATATATTATAGATATTGTCCAGTAAATAAAACCTAAAGTATTAGTAAAGTAAGTGCATTCTGAGCTCCATGGGTTGAGACAATAACAATCAGAAACTAATGTTCTCATCATAATTAAACCTTGTACACATTTAAAAAATCTATGAAATATATATAATTTTTAATTATCCACACTTACATGTCACTTCGTTCCTTTTTCCGGCAAAATCTGACCCGACATAAAGATAAGAGAAATCAGCCTAAAAGCTGTTCTACGCAACAGAGAGTCGGGGAAGCTCTCATGTTTTAACTTCAACCACAACCTGCTCACAAACTGGCAATTTAAAGCGATTTGTGCTGTAAAATCCTGCATGTAGTCCCTGAACGGATTAATTCTTCTTACATACAGGACCTTTAATATTTTTTATATGTATTGAAGTAGTGTTGCTTTGTGCATTCATGATACTGTTTTGCATTAATGTTTTGTGTTATATTGGGTTTGCTAATTAAACACACTGGGAGCATAAGCAGTGTTCGTGACTTTTTCTTTCCACTGCTTCCCACCAAGTATTTCTTGCAGTAATAATTAGCTCAGTCACATGTATTTATCACACAAAACAAAGTAGATCATTTGCATATGAGGTGGTAGTAGGCCTAGTTGGGAAGGGAACCACTGCCAAAATATAACTGGAGCTGAACATTTTTATTTTATTATTTATGTTTATATAAATATTTTTTTTTCATGTAATCAATTAACATGGACTCAATAATTAGTCTTCATTTTAGGATACATTCGAATAACTTGTAAATCATATTTTATTTTTTTTCGACCTGCCTGAAGCAACAGGCTGAATTCGGTTTCTCTTCAGGCGTTCTAAAGGACTTCACCAGTCCGGGGTCCTTGACGTGGCAACCGTCAACAAAGATGGCGCTCGCACAAAAAGTTGTCGCATAACTTTGTACTTTGGGGAATAAAACTGACTTTATTAGCCACGTGACAACTGGCGTGAACAGCGGATGTGCATTCGCCGTCGATAGCAGTGGCAGCGGTTGTGTGTTTAATGTTGCAGAATGGCTGGCTGGGCTGGGTTCTCTGACGCGGAACTGCTGAAGTTGCAGCAAAAAGGTAAGAGCTCTGGATAAGTCCTGGATGACTGCTTCATCATCCATGACGGACTGTTTCTTAGACAGTCGTCTTGATCGCTCGATACTAAACACAGCCTCTTCTTTACAACAACAACAACAACAAAATGTTTTAGACCAAGCGATCCCCAGCGCCTTGGGTCGCGGTCGCAGACCTCCACAGAGCACCCGGAGCAGGCAGCAGATGCAACGCGAGAGAGCTGTGCAGGTCGCCTCTCAGCAGCACCACGCTGCTGGTCCCGGCGCGACGGTCCTGCCGCCAGAACACAAGCTCTCCAAGCCGCCGCCCAAAGCTGCCCCTCAACCCGCAGCCACGGCCACGGCCGCCAGTCCGGACGGCAAGTTGATAGCAGAGCAGTCAAGGGATGGGAAGCCACCTGAGAATCAGCCGGTTAAAGCAGACGTGGCAGAGCCGAGTGTGAAGGAACTCGAGACGCAAGAGGTGGAATTGTTAGTATTCCCTATTTTCCTCTGCATCATTGCACACACTGTCTGAACTCTGTCTAAACACTGTTTGTCTGAAACTGAACTCATGTGCATTACGTGTTGTCCACGTGTAAATGCATTATTAGAGTCTTAGTTCAAGATCACATAGCATTAATAGATGTGCCATTATTTGATCATTATATGGTACAATTTATAGCTCTGCAAGAACACCATATTTACTGTTAGACTATGGTATGTGTTGCTCACTTTTTCTGTCTACTTCAGTGGCTGTCTTGCTCCAATTTCACTGACTGTGCCTGCTACCCCGTAATTATTCATGTTTATTCACAGACGGGAAAAAACACGCATTGAGCAGCTCCAAGATGAGCAGAAAATTATGGAAGAGAGGAATAAGTGTAAAAAGGCGTTGCTTGCAAAAACAATTGCAGAAAAGTAAGTATGGGTCCTTTTTTAAGAAAGTACTTCAAGGGGAAAATATGTCAGTCCCATCGCACGTGATTCAGATCTGTCAGTCAGTCCATCGCACGTGATTCAGATCTGTCAGTCGGTCCATCCCACGTGATTCAGGTCTGTCATCGTCTCCCCAGGTCCAAGCAGACTCAGCAAGAAGCCGTGAAGCTGAAGAGAATCCAGAAGGAACTGCAGACGCTTGATGACATGGTGTCCAATGACGTCAGCATCCTCAGGTGCAGAATAGAGCAGGCCAGCTGGGACTACAGTGCTGCCAGGTAACACAGAGGGAGATGTGGACAACTGGGTCATAAAGGAAATGTGCGTTAGCAGCTTTATTTAATATTTTATGTTTCATGTGCCCTGGTGGTGCCCTGTGAATATTTGGTCATCCCGGTAATTGAAAACTGTAAAAGCATATTTGTTAGACGACGCCCTGACTGGGATGAAGAATACCGCCCCCTGCAGAATATTTTGTAGTATTTCAGCGCAACAATTTTATTTAGCTTAGACCAGCATGACATTTCAGTATTTCTAACATGTTGCTGATCAGTGCAAAATGGGCTGGAATTCTTTGCTTTACTTTTAACATTTCCCAACTTACTTTGAAACTTTTATTACTTCCTAGTCTACTCTTTTTCTCATATATTTCCTATATATATATATATATATATATATATATATATAGTCATTTAAATGTAATTTGTTTTTGTACATTTCTGTCACTTTCTATCACCTTTTCGGGCTCTGCCTCCCCCCTGCCCACCCTGTCCTGGTGCAGGAAGCGCTACGAGAAGGCGGAGGCGGAGTATGTGGTGTCCAAGATGGAACTCCACAAGAAGACGGAGGTGAAGGAGCAGCTGACGGAGCACCTGTGCGCCATCATCCAGCAGAACGAGCTGCGCAAGGCCTACAAGCTGGAGGAGCTGATGCAGCAGCTGCAGCTGCACACCACCGAGGAGGAGCTCAGCCTGGCCCTGAAGTTGATGGAGGAGGAGAAGAAGAAGAAGAAGGAACTGGAGGTGGAGGTGGTAAAGGCTGGTGAGGATAAATCAGGAGCGGAGCAGAACGGGGAGAAGGCGACAGAGGGCAGCTCCGATCCCGACCGGGGGTCCGTGGCGGGGGAGACTGCAGTTCCAGGGTCGGGTGGTACACTCCCCGGAGACCCTCCCCCGCCGCCGTCAGCGTCTGATCCGACGGGACCCGAGCGTGACATGTGTCGCCGAGAACCATCTTCAGAGTCGAGCTGCAGTGACAGTGCCCTTGTAACTGTTTCGTAACAGGCTTAAGGCGCAGAGACACGGGGCAGCGGGTGGTGGGGTGAGGGAGTGGGGGTGGTGGCGGGATGCTGTCAAACATACACTACAGTGAGGGGTCCGGTTCCAATATCAAAGGTCATTATGATGGAGGGCAATGCATTTCACTGGTTGTTTGAGTGAGAGGGCTGTCTGCTTTGATATTCTTTGTGGGTGAATTCCTCAACAATGACTACTAAGCGATTGCACATTCTGTAATGTGCAAACATTCAGAAACGAGGGCAGTAATTAATTGTTATAAAAATGTGGATGTTCATCTGGTACTGGTTAATACAAAGAAGGGCTGTTTTTGGAGCGCTATACAAGTGGCAGGTGTTGGCTTCTGGGGGAAATCCTTTTGTGCTTAAAAGATGGAGGAAATGTTCAATCTGTTTATGTTTTGAACGTGAACCCACGTATTATGTTGTAAATCAACATACTAGCGTGGGTCAGAGTCATATTTCCCAGAGCAAATTGTACACCAGCCGAGTTGAAGAACGCCATCCACGGGCCTCTGAAACGGTAAGGGGATATCTCATCATGTAGGCCACGGCTGCATGTGGACCCTGGGAGCAGGGAAACAGTCTTTGTGTGTCTGCGTCGGTTTTTCTCCCACTTGGTGAACTGTTATTCCAAACCAATAGCCCACGGCGAGTGCGTTTCAACAACAAAGTCTACTATTGTTTAAATGAAATTGTAGTACAATTGTATATCATATTTAAGGGAACGGGTGTTTAAAGTTTTTTACTGTATGTTTTGTATTATATTTAAATTGATTTTCGAAAATAAATCTTGTGGGGTTATTCCTGAATATATGAATAACTTCTGTTTGTCTTTCTGTGTGTTATTTTCTGTTTTAGTTTTTTTTTTGTAGGTATATTTTTTTTAATTACATTTTTGATGGGGGGGTGTAAAGTGAGTAACTGCAGATCAGGTCAGATTCCTCCAGGAAGGAATTACCTAAGATTACTTTCAATCTCCCGGCGCTTTTTTTTTTTCTTTCTCAAAGTCATTTTTAAAGTGCAGTTCTGTAAAGCACTTTGCGTTATTTTACAGCGCTCTGGTCACATGTGGCTGTCTAACGAGCCCATAAAGCTCTGTTAATAAGTCTGTGACCCCCGCACGTCCCCGCCACCTCCAAGGTCAGGTTTTAACTACTTCTGATATCCTGTCTCAACCCAAATCTCTACATTTGGCGTCTCATTTTTCGCTTGATGTCTGCATTCATAATAACGATGCAATCAAAATCTTAAGAATATAATAGGTCCATAATTGTCGGTCCGTATAAGGCTAACTTTTCCACCCCAACCCTATCTAAGAATAGACACATATTTTTTTCACTTTTGTTCAATAAAACATTTGAAGCCGGCATGTGATTTATGGGCCGCTTGGGTCCCTAGTCGGCTCTAAACTACTTAAACTCAAAATCTTTTACATCTGGTCAATCCTGTTGACTTCATTTAAATAGCCTACAGCCTAATTACTTCACTCTCTTCAGGTTATATGTGAAAGAATTTCACGCAAATTGTATTAATAGGATCGAATGAATATTAATTTAAATGGGCATAGCCCACACTTTATAAATGCTTTAGGCTATGATATAAAATAAGCCAAATTAATTGTTCGTTTTGAAGTTAAAAATTCTGAATAAAAAAATATTGTACAAAAATATTTAGTAAATGATTAATAAAATTGGCCATGGTTTATCGTTTTATTCAACTTTATATTTGAAATAAAAAGTTACAAAATATCAGATAAAGTGAATGGCAACTCCCCTAAATGCCAGTCGTCGCTATATCAATCCGGTTATAGTTATGGTAGTTATAGTTATGGTAGTTATAGTTATGGTAGTTGTAGTAGGCCTTGTAGGCCTGGATGTTCGTCTAGTGTTTAAAAGTCCACATGCAGCTCCAGCAGCTCTCTGCAGGGCACACCGAGGAGAAGCCCGCACTGAGGGAATGCGCTCATGTCTTTCCACGGACTTCCTCGACGCACGTAATCACACGTCCACAGCGAGCCTCCTAATGTGTTATCTTTGTGTGTTGCTGTAGTCGAGCATTAAGTTAAATTCTGCTCATGGCCCCCAGGGGGTTGATCAGCGGACGATCAATCCGCTCCGTGTCCTGCAGCAGACCGGGCCGCTGTCCAGTGACCCCTAGTGCTGATTGCCCCCCCGTCCTGTCCGCTTTTATTTCCCTCATTGCGGGTAAATGACCTCCTCGCTGACTCCTTTACATCCCGTGCAGAGAACCATATGTTGCCGACCCCCCCCCCGCCCCCCCACACACACACACACAACTCTGTTGATTGCTGCCCCTGGGGGGGGGGGGGGGGGGGTCTCGTCGGCCCACCATTTTTTGAGTTGCACATATTTGACGCAGACAAAATACCTGATTAGACCGTTCAATTTAACTCTTCCTTCAATTTGAACGCATTAAATGTAAGCTGTTGTCAAAAGATAAAAGTCGCCTGTTCCCGATTTTTACATTTAAAGGTTTATTGCCCATTTGACATAATCGGGGGGGAAAAAAATCTGCAAAAGCCTATAACCCTTTTGAAGAAGGCCTATACGCTATAATGTGAATGGTTTAGTCCATATTGTTTCTAGCACGTTCTCTAATATGCTCGGTCTCTTGGCTGTATGTAGTTTACATTCTAACGCCCACTAAGGCACTAATGGAACATGGGTTGCGGTGTTGTGACACACAAAGCGACCTGCTGCTGTTTCAACACAACACGCAGAGTTCACAAAGCTCAGTGGGCTGAGTGATGAGAAATAAAATAATGATATACTGCTGCTTGTTAAAAAAAAAAGATGTAAAAGATGGTGTAACGCAAAATTCCCTCGAATGGAGCAATATAATGTAATTAGTGACACACACACACACACACACGCACACACACACACACACACACACACGAATAGATGGGGAGAGGGGGAGCGACACGAAAACGTTCAAAAGCAAATGATCGGTTGCATATATAACATAAAAGAGGCATATATATAACAGCAAACAGTATGGGCTAATGAGCTCCTCCTGACATTGCATGGGGCTCAGTCGTTCAGTTGGAATTGCATAATAATAAATGTAATTGCAAATATCCAATTACAGCCTACATACCTTATATATAGGCCCATGTCTGCCAAAATAGAGCAACAATTCACAATTCACATTTAATATCTAATGTCATTTCCCCCCCGTCCTTATATGTATGATTACATCAATAAAGCATAATAGCCCATTTAATTACTTCGATGACGCAATGGTCCATATAGGCCTATACACAAAAATGACAAAGCGTTTCTCAATATTGATTTGACCACGCTTAACCCCACTATTACCTTACCGTAGACGTCGATGGAGTTCCTCGGCCATCCAGGGCGGTTGTAGGGGTGGTGGGGGGGGGGGCAACAGGGGCCAGTGCTCCTGTAACACTGAGTTTGGACCCCCTGTGGCCCCCGAACGAAGAGTCTACAATGATTATCAAATTATCGATTTCTGGCAAAGCTAACATGAATGGGTTTTTTTGCCTTCATTCATGTAATTTAATAAAAAATTATAACTAATTGTAAGTTACTAAAACAAATACCAATAATGGTATTTTATACCATATTTTGTCCCAGGTCGAATAAGCCCCCAACAACTGGCCCCAGCCTGGCCCCCCAGTAAAATTGTTCTAGAACCGCCTCTGTGGCCATCAACAAACAAATTCAACATATAATTTACAACGGTAAACTAATGAGTCTAATAGCCAGTAATAGCCAGAAGTAGACTACTTTGTCAGTCTTAATCGGCCTGATTGTAGGCTATTAAACAGCTCTAATGATTATTCAGTCATCCTAATGTGTGACTGTTGGTGATTTCAAAAGCGCCAGGATTTTTTGGAGACATTTTTGGAGACTTAATTGGAGAAAGAGTACACATTTTCGCAACTAAATATATTTCCCCCGACACTTATCCAGGAAAACTAAAGCCAATGTCTACCTCCAATGAGTTTATATTGACTCGATCACGTTGGTTCCCAGAGATGCATAAAGGCCTAGAGGTCAAACCCATGGTTGCTGGCATCTTCTACGTGGAGATGTTTTGACGGGTCTCTTCCCTGCATGGCCAAAACATAACAGTCGGAACAAATGGACCAATTTTGCATCAAAGTCTATAGAAAGAATAGAGGGGGCCTGGAGAGGACTTTGAGGCTGAAACTCGGGGAGGTTTTCTTCTTACCCTGGCACTGCAATGGACTTGTAGGCAAGAAAAGAGACTCTGGGGGGAAAACTAATGATGAAAAAGTCTACTCTATCCCCGCGCCTTCATTAAATACATGGAAAGAGCGAAAGAAGCACATCTGGATTCAATCCCTTCCCTTTGATGGCATCAAGTGTTCTTTTCCCAGATCAGGGCTGGGAGCTACGGGATGTCTATGGCAGCTCGGGCGTCTACTCTTGCCATCTGAACACATGGACCCCCTCCCGGTGCATGTCGACCCCCACCACCACCTAGAACTCTCACTGCCCATGCCTTTATCTGATGTGTGCCCCACTACGACTATACCACCACAAACCACCACAAACCAACACACACACACACACACACACACACACACACACACACACACACACACACAAATAATACAAATACATAAAAACCCGAGAACACATTTTCGAACAACTAACAAAATAGTTCTTGTGGCTTTGGACCCACATTTTCTTTCAACGTTTTCAAGTTATTTTAAATTCGTGTGCAAAGTACAAAAACAGTACAAAGAAAACTTTATTGAGTGTGCGTCTTTGCGTCCTTGGACCGTTATAACTTCCCAATAGATGATGACAATGTTGATACATTAAATACATGAGGCCGTAACCTCCGGGGAGCGTGTCACTTTCCTCTGCTTCTTGGCTTATTGGGTTTGCCATGAGGGGGGGGGGGGGGGGAGGAAAAACAACTATAATCATGGTGTTAATTGTGCCGATGGTGATGGCTCTGCTAATGTGGTGGTGGTGGTGGTGGTGTAGGTGGTGGGGGTGAGGTAGTGCGCTGGGAGTGTGTGGGGTGGGGGGGGGGGGTTGGGCGGGGTTGCTATAGGAGGGGACTGGATTGTGGGTCCCGCATGTGAAACGTCAGACACAGCACAAAGGCATCGCCACGTAATTATACGATCGGGGGGGGGGGGGGGGGGGGTCCTTTTAGAGGTCCGTGCAACTTACTAGAGGTCCCAAAGTGTGATGGGCTGCCGGGCTGGCTCCGCGAACCCAACTACGAGAGACAGATAGGACAGAGAGAGAGAGAGAGAGAGAGTGAGTGGGAGAGAAAGAGAAAGAGAAAGAGAGAGAGAGAGAGAGAGAGAGAGAGAGAGAGAGAGAGAGAGAGAGAGAGAGAGAGCGAGGGGGCTGTAGGCCTATATAGGACCCTGTCGGAAGGAGGCGGTGGGAACGTCCTTAAACTGCAGCGAAGCCAGTTTTACGCACACACACAAGTTGTGCTCATCTGGTCGGCATCAGGAGCAGCAGCCCTTTCTAGCCTCACTCAGTCGGGACGCTGGCTCAGGGAGGGGACTGGGAAACACAGTCTGCCTAGAAACACTTCTGTCAAGGGAAGAGGGGGTTCGATACTTTTGGCACGTGTAGGCCGATTGTTAACGCGCGCAATTGGATGGATCGGCGAGCTTTTTAATCGGCGGAAAACACGCGAAGAGAGAAGCGTTACTTTTTTTTTCTCCTCCTCCTCAGTCCGTTGACGTTTGTTTTACGCCGACAACGCGGGTTTGGATCTGAACAGATCTGCGTTTGCGAGAAAGAACCAGGGGGGGTTTCTCTGGAGGCGCCGTCCGTGCGTCCTGCGTATGCACGGATCTATTGGGCTCGCCTGTTATTATTATTAGTATTATTATTACTACTATTGCTCCATTTCTTTCCACCACTGTGTCCTGTTTACGTCATGACTTCTAGCTATGCACATGTAATGGACAGGCAAGCGTCGATACCGAACCGCCTGGAAAGTCCCATTACGTCGAACCTGGAAAACCTTCAAGCCAAGAAGAACTTCTCGGTGAGCCACCTGTTGGATCTGGAAGAGGCCGGCGAGATGGTGGGGAGCCAGGCCGACGAGAGCGTCGGGGAGGCGGGGAGGAGTATGTTGGAGTCCCCCGGCCTGACCAGCGGCAGCGACACCACCCAACAAGAGAGTAAGTGGAGCCATTGTGGAGCCATTGACGCGTGTTGTATCACTGTGTTGTGTGATTGGACTGATGTGGACAAAAGATGTGTATAGTGTTGAGTAGTAGGCCTGTAGTTTTTGGGGGGGAAAAAATATTAGTTCTTATTATATTCAACAAATATCCAACTGAAAAAACCCCAGCCCTGTGTGGGTTCACGGGGTAAAGCGCAGAAATAGACAACAACTAGGTGTCTGAAAACGTTATTTTGATGAAAATTTCAAATTCGGTCGTAATATAGACAGTTGTGTTTTGCCACATTTAAACCGGGTTATGTCCTTATTTGTGTCCTTCATGGCGAGACATGGATGCCATGCATCATCTGTGACAGGCTCCCTAAAAGGGCCCACTACCCTTATAACAATGAAGTGAGGTGTGGAGATGTTGCTGATAGTCTGTAAAGACATTTTATCTCAACATCCAAACACATTTCCCCTGTAATACACACTGCATGCATGCATGCATGTGTGGTGTATCAAAGGGGGCTTTGGTCTCACTAAATCTAAACTCATTACGCATTAAAGCATAAAGTATTATAAATGAACTCATGCCTGCTTGATTGCTCTGAAGATGAGTTGCAAATGAAATGATGATGAGTTGACTGAAGTATAGGCTATGAAACATGGATGCCCCCCACCCCCCCGCCCCCCACTAAAGAGAGTGGGGAGAGTACATAAAGCCATCAACTCTCGTCCAAATAGTCCTTGGAAGTGGTTGACAGAAACGTTATGGGGTTTAATGAGTGTTATTGTTATTTCTACGGGGGTAAATCGTCCCGGTGTGAGCAATGCTGCGTGTGCAAAGAGAGGGGGTGACGGGGTCAGGTCGTTCATTCACGGTTATTTCCCTTGTCAAACATTTTCACAATATGACGCATAATCATTTGTCATAATTACATCATTACCTCTGTCTCCTAAACACCCGCAATTAGGGAATCACATAACAAGACAAGTGATCACACACACGTCCTTTCTTAAATCAAATACGCCCACAAGTATAGGCCAATGATATCATAAATTTTGCACCGTATAATTATCAATTCGACACATAAAGATCATGGAACACTTTTTCTTTTTATGTCGTTCTTCTAGGCCTACGCACATTTACACTGTTCTGGATAAAATGTGATGTTATAGGCCTATTTAGTTTATTTTCCTATTTAGTTAGCCTAATTGTTGTAGTTTTATTGCAGTTTGTTTTTTTTAAATGATCCCATGCAATGGAAATTCAGCAAAATATTTTCTAGCATTGAATTGGCATCCCAGAAAGCAGAGGATTTATAGCATATGCTGATTCATGACTGTCGTTTTAAATTCAAACAAATGAATGATTCCTCTTTAGTCTTATTTGTAATGTGGAATAATTGCAACACCTATAGGCCAATAGTCTACTAGCGCACAGATTGCTTTGACTGTAAACGCAGCCTTTACTTTTGGGCCACTTCTTATTTTATTGGCCCAGTTTTTTTTTTACATGTCGATAATTATTCCTATAAATGAAGGGTTTGAGTGAAACACAGACTGCAGAAAGCAAAGGCCACCGAGCAAAGCCGCAGAAGAGCAGCTCTGTAGCCCGCACCGCCCTGCAGACTCCAACTCCATCACTTTAACACACTTGCATTGCAAGAGCAGCACTCGGCCCTGCGGGTTATTTCATATTACATTTCAAGTTAATGGCGGGCGGCCTTTACGGTGTTATCATACACATTGCTATACATGCATTCAGGCCTAACACACCCGCACACACACACACACACACACACACACACACACACTCACACACACACACTCTGACATTTTAGTTGGCCTATTTTCCACCTAATAGAGTGGAACTGTCTAAAATAAAATTCATAAGCTTACTAACTCCTATACAGGCCGGGAGATGTGCCTCCTGTATGAGTTTGTGCACTTAAAATGAGCAGGCCGATAGAACCAATGAGCTATTCACATTCATCATTTATATAATAATAATAATAATAATAATAATAATAATAATAATAATAATAATAATAATAACAATAATAATAATAATATAATAACAATAATAATAATAATAATCACAATCATAATAATAATAATAATAATACTAATCATAAAACGTTATAAAGTAACATATTAACAATATTGCATCGACTCTATAACCACTCTTGTAAGGTGGATAGGTCGCTATAGGATATTGTTAAAAATATAGGCCTTATAATACAAAAAATATAGCCCTTATAATTAAAGAAAATATGTAGGTCTATAATTATAGTCCTATATTAACTATAATACAATATGTAGGCCTTTTTGAACTATCATGAAATATTAAAATGAAAATACAAATGAATTAAAAAATATATTGCTGTGTTGTTGCCTTTTATATTATTTACTTAAAATACCGCCCAGCAAACAATGAGTCAGGTGAAGGCTATAACTTTAAATAATTGGCCTATTTTCTGTTCCCTAATTCAATAGGCCTGGTTTATTGGCTCCATGTAACAGCTTGACCTCCCATGATGACAGGCCGCCACACCTCATGCTGTGGTCTTTGTAGTTGGACACAAAGCAACATGTTCCCACATAATCAGTGGAGCAAGCAACCTACTCGTCGTCAAGGAATTTAGGACTATATATATTTATATTTTTGCCTTGTACCAAAGTTTACAATAATTGCAAACAGCGGCTTGAACGTTGCATACAGACAGCCCTGTAGGCTATCACTCATTTATTTAGAAAAAAAACAAACCCAAAGATTTAGAAAAAAACCCCCAAAGATTTAGAAAAAAACCCCCAAAGATTTAGAAAAAAACCCCCAAAGATTTGTATATGAATTAAAAGAAAAATTGTGCCTATCCATTGCGGATATAGTTATATATATAGAGTTTTCACAACAAAGTGTGATGTTGACATTTTCCCCCCACATAGAATATTATTATTAATTTGCCTGATAATCATGAGAGGAAATAGGCCCGCCAAACATAACATTCAGCAACCTGCGTAAAATGAGCATTAATCAATGGAACTACTAAAGAGCTTTTGATTGTTCGTGCAAACCTTTTAGCAGACTTGACACGCTGCGGGAATAGAGCGGCGAAGGGAGAACTCAACTGTTATACAATAATAACAGGAACAGTTGACCTATCCTCCACGCTTCAAGCTCATTTGTAAAGCTATGTCATGTAGCCAGTGTGTGTGTGTGTGTGTGTGTGTGTGTGTGTGTGTGTGTGTGTGTGTGTGTGTGTGTGTGTGTGTGAAAATCAACCCCCTTGTTTCCCCCTTGCCACACATTTTCATCCAGTTGATATTTTTATATAATATAATTGAATCATTATATAATTACAATAATTGTACAGAAAATGAATCAGACTAGCTATAGGTTGAATAGGCATACAGAGTTACATATGCATACATAATACACATTCAAATGCCAGCCTTAGTGTATAAATATATCATGCTCATGACCCATAAAAATCTAAGCGTTTACATTTGTTTTGGTGGCCAAATGTGCAACATTGTCAAGGTGTTTAGTTGCCTCTGGAGGCTCTGTGCATTTCTCCCAACCTATAGTTAGTACACGACATCTTGTGTAAAACGCTTCCTTGGTCTGCAGATGAACAGATGAACACGGAGGAGAAGAAGAAGAGGAAACAGAGGAGGAACCGTACCACGTTCAACAGCAGCCAGCTGCAGGCGCTGGAGCGCGTGTTCGAGCGGACCCACTACCCCGACGCCTTCGTCCGCGAGGACCTGGCCCGCAGGGTCAACCTCACCGAGGCCCGCGTGCAGGTATACCATCACCAGCACCCACTTCTCCCCCTTCCACCCCCCCCCACCCACCCATTACCACCACCACCACCACCACCACCACCACCACCTCCACCACCACCTCCACCACAACCACCACCTCCACCAGCAGCTCCATAACCTAGTCAGCTGGGTCAGGATCACCCCTTTGCATCGTCACAGATTGTTGGAATGATTGGGCTGTCACATATACTGAAGGGTCTTTCCTATACGGTCGAAATGTTTGACATTTCCTTCTCTCCTTCCTTCTATTGTGGCAATGGATTGCTGAGACTTTTCTAGATTTGCTTTCGAACCAGAGGGAGAACAGGCGGGTGGTTTTTGAAAGTGAGGGGTTTTATCTTCAGTCTTTAAAGCTTCTTAAAGCCTCATTACAACGCATGCAAGCTCCTCCATAAAATTAGGAGCTTCTTACCCTGAACACTTTTCTTACGACCACGACTCCTCAAACACACATAGTAACTGTCCTGTCACGTCCAAATATTTATAAAGGTTGAATTAATTTATATCTGAGTCAGGCACAGACATTTGATTAGCCCTCCTCTCAAACATCTGGTGATATATTTATTGTTCATTTGCTTAGGGAATGAGCAATTAGTAGATGCCCCCCCCCACCCCCTCACACACACACACACACACACTATTCAGTGTGATTTGTTTTATTTAGATATGGGTTCAGTCCCTGCAGGAATTGGCAGTACTTTTGTTTATAGTTTTCTCCGGCTTCAGCGATACTGTATTTACATACATTAGCCTCACATGCATATGTTGACCTACATATCATTGTGCATTCATTGTGGCAATTAAAGTTGGCTGCATAATTTTACAATTCAGTACAATATGAATCACATTATTCAATATTTTTGCTCCCTCTGATAACTGATAACCAGCATGGTTCCCTTACAATCCATATATTTTTCATGAACCCACTGAATAGCAAGTGGATGAATGTTTGTCAAATGAGCCATAATATTTTTTTTTTGCAATGTAATGTAATATGGATATAATATAATAATGATAATGAACAACAATAGGACTTGAGTTGTTCATTGTATCATTTTAGTATATGATGAGCACACACATAAACACACACACACACACACACACACACACACACACACACACACACACACACACACACACACACACACTGTCACTTCAGTCAGTTAATCATGTTTTTCCCATCTATGAAACAACCTTTGAACAAATACACTTTTATAGCTGAAGGAGAGAGTGTGTGTGTGTTTATGTGCATGTGTGTGCGTGCGTGTGTGTGTGTGTGTGTGTATGTGCATGTGATAGAGAGACGGAGAGAGAGAGACACAGAGAGAAAGACTAAGAGAGAGAGAGAATGGAAGCACATCTGTGATTAATGTGTACCAGAGAGCAATGCAGAAATCCTTTGATAAAAGAGACTTTAGGCTCATTCCTAAAGCTTTGCGTAACCGAACACTGTGCCTCCACCGAGCCCCCGTACGCCCAGAGCTTTTAATAATGCATCTGAATTCACAGCGAGGAACAACATTAGCATCCCGGCGCGGGGTGCTGTATCTGCTGTTTAGCTAGCAACACAGGAGGGAGGGTGTTTGTGTTTTAAGGGCTGAGGAGGGAGGATGTCTACTGATCGCTGCTGAACTACTCTGCAGATAAGCATGAGCACAGGCCTCTGCCTCACACTCCAGGCTGGAGGGAGTGTGTGTGTGTGTGTGTGTGTGTGTGTCTGTGTGTGTGTGTGCGTGTGTGTGTGTGTGTGTGTGTGTGTGTGTGTGCGCGTGCGTGTGCATGTGTGTGTATCTACTGTATGTATCCACACATGGGTGGATACATAGATGTGTGCATGTACGTATATTTGTGCACTCAACGCCACCAGACTGTCCAACTTTGCGTTGGGAAAATGAGAGAATCTGGCTCGATGAGTAATTTTCAAATCCTTTATATATCACGTGTCAAAAACAATTTCAAAAACGTTTATATAATATGACAATATAACATTTCTAGACAATACAAAGCACACCTTTCATAAAACAAAATGTATTTGCTTTGCTTGGTCTAGGAAAGAAAACGTTCAAGTGAACAGTGTGCCTTTTAAGTGACTCAATGTTTCTGGTCCAATCAATACAAAATATTTTTCACGATGCTTTTCACGTTTGCTTAAATTGTTGACAGTTTTGTATTTTGATCTTGTGTAAACCAGGTGTGGTTCCAGAACAGAAGAGCAAAGTTCCGCCGTAACGAGCGAGCCTTGCTGGCTAGCAAGAACGCCTCGCTGCTCAAGTCCTACTCCGGGGACGTGACCGCCGTGGAGCAGCCCATCGTCCCCCGGCCCGCCCCCCGCCCCAACGACTACCTATCCTGGGGCAGTGCTGCCCCGTACAGGTAAGAAGACGCTGTGCCCGCCCACCCCCCCCCCCCAACGATTACCTATCCTGGGCCAGTGCTGCCCCGAAACAGGTAAGAAGACCCCGCCCCCAACGGCTACCTACCCTGGGGGGCAGTGCGGCCCTGTCTGTCTGTCTCCGCCGCTGGTGCCTGTCTGTCTCCACCTTGACTCAATGATCTTCTGTCTCTGGGATGTGTCGGGTCCACTCCAGTGCTAGCTACTACTACCCACCGCCATTTAAACCTCTTCTATGTCACTTGTTCACTGCAGCCACCCCTTTAAGTCAAAATGTTGACTTGTTTTTCCTCCTGGAGAGAAAAAACTAACAAAATGGCTTAATAACAAATAAGTTTGAAGAAAAGCAGTTGCTGCAGTGAAAACTTTACAAAAAAGGTGCAGTTATCACCACCGTCGTCCTATTGGAACCCCCCTGCGGTGTGCAGCGGGTATTATACCCGTTACCTCGGTTACCTGCGGGAGCCATACCTGAAACTCAAGCCTCCGCTCATAATAAAGAACCGCATACCCGACGACCCGGGGAACTTTGCCCGAGCCGGACCCGGGCACAGCTCAATCCGTTATTGTTTAATTTCCTCTTCATACCTCTGTGCTTGGTCCTCTCTAACCTATAGAACGCCCCCACCCTCACCCCCACCCTCACCCTCACCCTCACCCTGACTGACTGACTTCATCCCGTCTTCATCTCTGTCTCATCCGCCTGCATTCCGCCCGGTGGTGTGTTTGACCGTGGGTCGTGCAGAAGCGCAGGTCATGGTCGGTGTACGGGGGGATGGATGTTTGGAATACAGGCTCAGAGAGCATGGAGCTGTTTGTTATGTTAGCACTCGCTCACTCGCTGGTGGAGTGCTTTCTTCTTTATTTATTTGACAATTATTTGAAGCAATTCCGCACACACACACACATGCACACGCGCACATACACATATACTTACGATGCTATACTATAATGAAATACTTCCCAGACAGATATACACATGCATTGGCAACATTATGTACACGTACATGGATACACGTCAGTAATGTACACGTCTTGTGGAAGACTGTGGCCTTTTCTGAAATCCAATGCATAAGAAAAGCCCATTAAAAACACAGAACACATGTCTTGCTCCTGTCTGCCCGCGTCAGAGCGCTGCGGTGGGATCCCGTGACCCTCGCAGCGAGGCGATAATGTGAAAACAAACCGTATTCAATCCGCCCCTGACCCCCCCACTGACCTGTTTCCCCTCCGCCGCACTACAATGAAGTTACACCAGGGAGACCCCAGCCACCCCCCTCTCCCCCCTCCTTTTCCAGGCAACATTTTTTGTGACTCTGGTTACATTGGTCGTGATTTACAGTAATCCTCCATTATGAGAGGTATATAATGGTGGCCCGCACCACCATGGCGGACCCTGCGGCCGCTGTCAGTAGGCTCACCCCCCCCTCGCCCCCAGCTCATCTCGCTGGGGGCGAGGGAGGCTCTTGGCTCTGCGGGGGTCCCGCGTGGTGGGGAAAGCCGCTTGACCGCTAGAAATAATGCTATTGAAAACACACTAATGTGGTGCTAACACTTGGCCGTTCTACTGTATATTATTCTAAAGCTGGTATCCCATGACGGAGGGCGGGCCAATGCGAGTGCCACAGAAAATGCTGCCCTCAGAAAGCAAGTATGCTTTCACTTTCCTACATTTAGTTCTGTGTGTGTGTGTGTGTGTTTTTGTTTGTGTG
Organism: Coryphaenoides rupestris; assembly: GCA_002895965.2. NCBI lineage: Eukaryota > Metazoa > Chordata > Actinopteri > Gadiformes > Macrouridae > Coryphaenoides > Coryphaenoides rupestris. The sequence goes on along the minus strand of PIJE02000388.1, from coordinate 281,770 downwards.
TGTGTGTGTGTGTGTGTGTGTGTGTGTCTTAAGAATGCTATGGGGTTTTTATTTTTATTTTGTTAAAAGACAAATTCCCATCTGTGAGTTCATTGATGAATGGCTACCTGTTCTCCACAGCTGCAGCAGCTTCATGGGGGTTTCCGGGTGACGGTGGCAGCAGGTGATCTAACCGTTTCCCCCCCCTCACCCCCCCCCCCTTCTTTGCCACCCCTCTTTTGTCTCTCAGCGCCATGGCCACATACACACCCACCTGCTCCAACACCAATACATCCCAGGGAATGAACATGGCCAACAGCATCGCCAACCTGCGGCTGAAAGCCAAGGAGTACAGCTTGAACCAGGTGCCCACGGTCAACTGAACAGACAGTTGGGGGGAGAGAGAGAGAGAGAGAGAGAGAGCAAGAGAGAAAGAGACAAAGAGAGAGAGAGAGAGAGAGAGAGAGACATACACACTCTAGGTAATTCCGGGAGGCAAGAAGATCCCCTGCCCCCCCACCCCCGCCCCTGCCCCCCCCCCCCCCCCCCCCCACACCCTCCCCTGATGTCTCTATATATCGGTGGACCCCCCCCCCGGAGACACCCACACTCGTCTCTGGGGCGGTGGACGTCTCACACGGCCCTCGCGATGGAACCAGACCGTGCCGTCTCCTCCGCACTCTCCTCCCCTCTCCTCTTGTTGAGCAGCATTGCTAGCGATAGCAATGCGTCCATTTTAGCCCGAGCACCCCGAACGTCGGACCGGCAAACCGCGATGGAGTCCTTTGCCGTGAGCCTCTCTCTCTCTCCTGAGCCTTTGCTGAACTCTCGTTTGTACTAAAGATATCCAGATTGGATGCTATAGCCTATCTCTGGCTAGCTGTGTCGTCTTGTTTTTTTTTTCCTTTCTCTGATCCAGACTGAACGGAGAGTTTTCAAGACGTTTTTTTCTCGTACTCTCCCAGAACGTATCTTCCTTGGTGTCCTATCTAGGGTTGACATGCAAGACCGTACCCTGTTGCTGGTCTGGGAGGAAGGGACTCTTGGATGGGACGGCTGGGAACCCCTCGGTGGTCCCTCTATCGGATGTGGTGCTCCAGGATTAAAACGCCAAATAAAAACTGGGACTGGGAACAATTCTGTTTATTCAACATCCAACTTTTTTTTTCCATTTAAAAAAGAAAAAAAGTACTTCATCAACCAATGTTAAGTTGAGGTTTAATAACATGTATGCATTTTTTTTTTTTAAGTTTTGTTTCATAATTTTTTTCCATGTTATACCACTGACAAGAAAACATTCAAGGCATTTTGATTCATATAGTAGTCCCATATACTACAGGAAAAGGCAAATGTATTTCTAAATCCAAAAAACGGTAGATTCTCTTAATTTCTTATGATAACCGCTATTTGTAACAGAAAAAAAGTATATTAATAAAATACATTTCAAGCATTATATTGCCACTGTGTCCAGTTCACAGTTGATTGTTCCATTTTCATATGGTTACAATTAATGCAAAATCAACAATTGAGGCCAAATGTGCTCTATCTACGTAACCCTAAAACCCTGGAACACCAATTGTTTTACGCCTGAACAAAAATGTATGACAATGTGCTCCAAAGTGTTTTGGAAGATAGCAACAAAATGATAAATCACCGTGACAAAATATATTTGTCCACATATTTAAAGCTTTTAAAACATATATCTTTCAATTAAAAAGTAACACTTGTGAGCATTTGAGAAAGAGGCATTTGGGGAAGCCATCTTTGGAAGTATAGCATAAAGAAGATTTACAACTTGAGGACAGATTCTCCTTCACAGAGAGCAACCCGGGAAACCTCAAGCTGTTCCAGGGGCCGTGCTTTTTTGCAGATTACCACAAACTAAAGTTTCCATCTTAAAAAACACTATTTACGAGGTCGGGAAATCCTCTCTCTAATATGGAGGGCCCCGCGAGGCTCGTTTACCTGTGCGGCTGTCAGGGAGAAGACTTTGTTCTCCCTGGCCTCCGCATCGCCCCTCATCACTCGTCCGTAATGCACACCTCGCCATAGCATGGTCCTTTTATACGACTGCAAAAAACATTGTCCTCTATACGTCTATCCGTCTGTGCGTGTGTGTCTGTGTCTGTGTGTGTGTGTGTGTGTGTGTGTGTGTGTGTGTGTTTGTCTGTGTGCGTCTGACTGGGTGAGTGTGTTTGTGTATGTGTGGTGCTTGCTGTAGATAGAACGATAGATTAGCGAAAGAGAGGAAGTGAGAGTGTGTGTGTGTGTGTGTGTGTGTGTGTGTGTGTGTGTGTGTGTGTGTGTGTGTGTTTGGTTATACCTGCCGCTATACATGCTGGCATTTAGTAAACACATGTCTCAGGTTTGGATTGCCTTCACATATCATTTGGCTGGATTATGCAGGCACTGCTTCCTGCGCTTGTAGTCACGGGATCTTAGCAACACAATATTTAGGCATTTCTTTGCTGCAATTCAGTTTTCTTGGTTCATTCAGTTTGGAGACTTTGCGATTTGAGATTTTTAAATGTAAATGTAGTTAAATCTGTCAACTCCCCCAACTCTGCAGCTGGAGTGGGTGATCGGAGCTATTGTTTTTTTGTAATTATTATGCATTTCCATTTGTAATTGTTGTTATTGTGTAATATGATCACACCCCAATCAGTGTCCAATGCTAACGTGTGAGTGAGACTCAGTAGACTGGTGCGGGCCGTGGAGGTTGAGCGTTCATTCCTGTGTGTTTGGATCAGTATATATTCTGCTCACACAGCCACTGCAACGGGTCCCTAACTGCAGCGGCACTAAGCTATCGTCTGTTCTCGTCTCTGAGTTTGGTCTTTATTTTACTTTGCAAACGCTCATAATATTCAACAACACTTCTCACCAAATTCTCACGCATTTCTCCAAACGTTTCCCTGCGTGGTTGTTTTGCTGGTCGCTGATCCCTGACGATGGTATGTCCAGTGTCAGACCCCTGTGTCCCCTCACCCCGCCACCCCCCCCCCCCCGCCTGCTCCCTCCCCCCCGCCAGGCGCCCGCTCTCACCTTTCACGGCCAGGGCCTGGCTGACCTGAAAGTGATTCCAGATGTGGAGATCTCTTTGACCCCCACCCTGCACCACTTCCACCCCCCCTCCCCCACTTCCCCCCATCCCCCTTCTGTACTCTAACCTACCTACCCCCACCATACTCAAGTCTCTCCTCCTCCTCCTCCTCCTCCTCCTCCTCCTCCTCCTCCTCCTCCTCCACCTCCCTCCTCCTCCTCGCCCCGGGCCCCGGGCCACTCCATCAGGGCTGACAGCGTCCCCTCGGACAGGCGTCTCTCTCCGCCCGAGCACATGACATACACAGCAACCCCACCCCCGCCGCCGCCGCCGTACCCCACCCCACCCCACCCCACCCCACACACACACACACACACACACACACACACCCCGCCGTCACCCCCCCCCCTTCTCAGCAGCACATCTGGAGCTCATTACGGTGGAGACAGTAAGAGAGAGGAAGGCGGAGGGGGAGAGAGGGCGGGAGGCAGGGGGAGTAGGGAGGGGGGGGGATCTGCGTGCAGTGTGTGTGTGTGTGTGTGTGTTGTCAGCGTGTGTATGTGTGTGTGCGTGTGTGTATGTGTGTGTGTGTGTGTGTGTGTTTGTAAGCGAGGAAGGGAAAATTTGTTTTTAGGCTTATAACAGTATTATAGTGTGAACTATATTCGGCTGAGTCACAGTAATCAGACATTAGTTGAAATGCCTTTGTTACATGAAGACAATGCAAACATTTCCTGTCCGCATGCGTCCCATTAGACGCCTGCTGCCACTTACACTAAATGGATAATTGAGAAAAAAATAAACCAAGGGGTCCACTCTCTCTGTGGACCAGTTAGATCTGTAATTCCTCTCAGTGTGTATGTATGGGGGGGGAGAGGGAGGGAGTGTGTGTGTGTGTGTGTGTGGGAGAGAGAGAGAGAGTGTGTGTGTGTGTGGGGAGAGAGAGAGTGTTGGTGTGTGTGTGTGTGTGTGTGTGTGTGTGTGGTGTGTGTGTGTGTGTGTGTGTGTGTGTGTGTTTGATGGCATCTATGTGTAATTTTGAATACATTTTCAATGAGTGCAAGAACACAAACGAGAGAGAGAGAGAGAGAAAGAAAGAGGCAAAGAGAGGGAGTGTGTGTATGAGGGAGAGAGAGAGGGAAAGAGAGAAAGTGTGTGTGTATTGGAGAGAGAGAGAGGGGGAAATAGAGGGAGAGAGAGAGAGAGAGAGAGAGAGAGAGAGAGAGAGTGCTTGCACAGCCACCAGTGGGGAAAATTGAAGGCAGATTTTCCATGGCAGGCGTTGTTTTGGACAGGGGATTTGCTCTGGCACGAGATGTGACAATGATATTCATTTCAGAGCTTGCCCCCATTTATACAGAGTGCGCACACAAACCCCAGCTGAACCAGAGCTATTACCGAAAACTCAAACTCCCTTCAAAGGAGAAAAAGAAACATTCCTCATAGCCTCAAGTCAGGGCACTGATCAAAAGACACACATATAGACTCTACTGCACTCACTCTGTCTCTCACACACATACGGAACACATGGCTACACACACACACACACACACACACACACACACACACAGCCTACGCATGCATTAAGCAGACTACATGCGTGCGTACGTATAGCCAGCTTGATACTGCTCCAGGGCTCTGGTTTCCCATAATAATCATGTTCAATAGTCTGCTATGGAGTCACTTTTATCCCCTGGCCTGAGCTGACAGCACACTGAAACATGAGGGCCGGGATGCTGGTAAGGCTGCAGCCATCTGAGACGTCTGGTGCGGAAGCAGCATCTTGTATTGACCGTCACATGCATCTTCCAGTCGTGACACTGGAAACGTTGGAAAATGAAGGTTGTGTTTGTTCAAATAGCCACATTGTTTGTAGAAAACACACAATGTGGCTTTAGAAAATGTAGGGTTTCCAAATGGAAAAATTGTATAAATGTTAACACATTTTCAAGTCCAATTCAGGACTGCTAATCATTAAATAATACAAATAATTAATAGTTTTGGTGTGTTTGCCTGCGTGTTCCTCCAGCTCTGGATCTATCAAACAGTTTGGCCTGACAATTACAAATACACATGAATAGTTTTAGGATTGAACAGGTCAGTGACCTCTCCTGACCCCCCCTCCCCCCCCCCCCCCCCCCACAGTAGATGAACTGTGAGGACTCATGGAGCCCAGCAGGGGGCGTAAGACAGCGGCTTATCTTGATGGAACCCGTTTTCAACAATATGAAGGCGTAAGCAGCACTATCTGATGGAAAGACCCCCCCCCCCCGCCCCCCCCCCTGTGCACGTGTGCCATGCAGCCGCTGCTTCAGTGCATTTAAAAACAACGCTGCCCGTGGGAGGAGCGGCCTGCAGGAAATTGGCAAATGTAGTGAAGTGATTGGGAGCTTTTTAGAAAGCCCACGCCAACTCATGTTGTTCTCAACATCTGCAACGTCTCTTTCCAATTCCTTTCGGGCCTGCCTATATATAGAGGCGTAGTTTTTCAAAGTTTGTGGTTTGGAGTTTTTTCCCCCTTCGTCTTCTTTTGTCATCCTTCCCATGGCTCAATGAATAATGCATCGTGAATCAAAGAGCGAGCCATCAGTCATCTTGCGTTATCTCAGTGTCGTATTGTTCTTGTCGTGTTCAGTCATCTGATAAGAACTTTGCTTTCTGTTCTCCACTATTTCCACATATCAATGCCAACGATCAACAAAATAGTCCTATTCCAAAGATGTAGAGCACGTATAACACTAGGCCTATAGGTTATTCTGTGGATGGGATCATGGGATTAAAGTGAAGGGATGTACATCCGGCTCTGTGTGGTTGGTTAAAACATACAGGCCTGCTTAGTATGGAAATGTTTTGCTCTTGTTGGGACTTCTCACTTTTTCCCATGTGATCCTCGAGCAGATGCCAAACCTCTTCTAAGAAATTGCTTCACACAAAAAGAAAGAAAGAAAGAAAGAAAGAAAAGGTCCAAATTCTTAAAATAGTTCATGCCCCTTGGGGGAAATGTGCCTTTCAAATAATGATTGGGAAATGTGATGGTGGTGGTGATGAACGCGCGTCATTGTCAGTTACCATAATTGTTGTTTTGGTTTCTCTGGAGCCGCTGGGTCAAGGCGATTTAAATGCTAATTCACCCAGCGCTAGCAAAGCCACACTGGTCATTTAGTTCGGCCATATTATGATTCTCACGGCATCGTTAACTTACCTCAGGACTACACACCAAAAATGTCCCAAATGTCCCATGTTAGCTTGAGCAAACGTGTCCTATCCAACAGGCGGTGTTTTAAAATGAGTAAAGCTTGTGCACTACGCAGACCTATCACCGTTGGGAAGACTGTTCAGATAGTTATTGTGATAGAAATGTAGAAGCCGACGAAGTGCTGAGACCCTGTCGGACCTCGTGGTGCGACGTGGGCATTCAACAGCTCTGCCATAACTTCACATGTGCACAGTTATCATCAAATAGGAAAAAACTCATCAGCGTTTGGAGCGTATCCAGACATCCATCTAAACTGTGAGATGTGGGTTAAAGGCAAACAATGTTTCCTCTATGAATGCAACGGTGTCTGTCCGATGGGCGGCTGCATCTGTGTTTATGGGAGTGTGTAGTTCGTTACACGCTGACTTAATCACGCAACAGCGCAACCTCTCAGTCAACTGGACTTTGCGTGGAAAAGTCCAACTTCTCGACGGGACATTCTTCTGGTTGTGCACCCAAACCACACACTGTTCACAGCTGGGCCGTATTTCACCCAGACTGCTCCACTCAGAGAGTCCACTTTTTTTTCTTTTCTTTTTTTTTTTGCGCTAAGCTCTTTCCAAAACCACTCATTAATAAAGTATTTGTGATCATGTGGCACTGACAGCGGGACAAAGAAAACTGCTCCAGGGGAGGAAAGGCAGAGAGAGGGAGAGACAGAGAGAGAGAGAGAGAGAGAGAGAGAGAGAGAGAGAGAGAGAGAGAGAGAGAGAGAGAGAGAGAGAGAGAGAGAGAGAGAGAGAGAGAGAGTGATGGAAGCAAAGGAAAAACAGAGGAAAGGGGAAAAAGTAAGGAGTGAAAAAAAGTTGTCGACGAGATGGATAAAAGGTAAATGTGCTTTTTTTTCAAAGGAGGGTTTAAAAAAAACAAATTTTCCCTTCCTCGCTTACAAACATCTCTGTTGTGTGTGTGTGTTCATGTGTGTGTGTGTGTGTGTGTGTGTGTGTGTGTGTGTGTGTGTGTGTGTTTGTCTGTGTGTGTGTGTGTGTGTGTGTGTGTGTGTGTGTGTGTGTGTGTGTGTGTGTGTGTGTGTGTGTGTGTGTGTGTGTGTGTGTGTGTGTGTGTCTGTGTGTGTGTGTGTTTGGTTATACCTGCCGCTATACATGCTGGCATTTAGTAAACACATGTCTCAGGTTTGGATTGCCTTCACATATCATTTGGCTGGATTATGCAGGCACTGCTTCCTGCGCTTGTAGTCACGGGATCTGAGCAACACAATATTTAGGCATTTCTTTGCTGCAATTCAGTTTTCTTGGTTCATTCAGTTTGGACACTTTGCGATTTGAGATTTTTAAATGTAAATGTAGTTAAATCTGTCAACTCCCCCAACTCTGCAGCTGGAGTGGGTGATCGGAGCTATTGTTTTTTTGTAATTATTATGCATTTCCATTTGTAATTGTTGTTATTGTGTAATATGATCACACCCCAATCAGTGTCCAATGCTAACGTGTGAGTGAGACTCAGTAGACTGGTGCGGGCCGTGGAGGTTGAGCGTTCATTCCTGTGTGTTTGGATCAGTATATATTCTGCTCACACAGCCACTGCAACGGGTCCCTAACTGCAGCGGCACTAAGCTATCGTCTGTTCTCGTCTCTGAGTTTGGTCTTTATTTTACTTTGCAAACGCTCATAATATTCAACAACACTTCTCACCAAATTCTCACGCATTTCTCCAAACGTTTCCCTGCGTGGTTGTTTTGCTGGTCGCTGATCCCTGACGATGGTATGTCCAGTGTCAGACCCCTGTGTCCCCTCACCCCCCCCCCCCCCCCCCCCCCACCCCCCCCCCAGGCGCCCGCTCTCACCTTTCACGGCCAGGGCCTGGCTGACCTGAAAGTGATTCCAGATGTGGAGATCTCTTTGACCCCCACCCTGCACCACTTCCACCCCCCCTCCCCCACTTCCCCCCATCCCCCTTCTGTCTCCTCCTCCCCCACCTCTCCTCCCTCCTCTCTCCTTCCTCCTCCTCCTCTCCCTCTCCTCCTCCTCCTCCTCCTCTCCCCTCCTCCTCCTCCTCCCCTCCCCCTCCTCCTCTCCTCCTCCTCTCTCTCCCTCCTCCTCCCTCCTCTCTCCTCAGCGGGCACCATCGTGCAGAGCAGGGGCTCGTGCCGATGACTCTCACTCATGGGTGAACGGTCACCGGATGACTCCTCCCCCCGAGCACACACACACACAGCACACCCCCACGCCACCGCCCACACACACCACCCCACACACACACACCACCCCACACACACCACACACACACACACACACACCCGCCGTCACCCCCCCCCCTTCTCAGCAGCACATCTGGAGCTCATTACGGTGGAGACAGTAAGAGAGAGGAAGGCGGAGGGGGAGAGAGGGCGGGAGGCAGGGGGAGTAGGGAGGGGGGGGGATCTGCGTGCAGTGTGTGTGTGTGTGTGTGTGTTGTGTGTGTGTGTGTCAGCGTGTGTATGTGTGTGTGCGTGTGTGTATGTGTGTGTGTGTGTGTGTGTGTGTTTGTAAGCGAGGAAGGGAAAATTTGTTTTTTTTAAACCCTCCTTTGAAAAAAAAGCACATTTACCTTTTATCCATCTCGTCGACAACTTTTTTTCACTCCTTACTTTTTCCCCTTTCCTCTGTTTTTCCTTTGCTTCCATCACTCTCTCTCTCTGTCTGTCTCTCTCTCTGTCTCCCTCTCTCTCTCTCTCTCTCTCTCTCTCTCTCTCTCTCTCTCTCTCTCTGTCTCTCCCTCTCTCTGCCTTTCCTCCCCTGGAGCAGTTTTCTTTGTCCCGCTGTCAGTGCCACATGATCACAAATACTTTATTAATGAGTGGTTTTGGAAAGAGCTTAGCGCAAAAAAAAAAAGAAAAGAAAAAAAAGTGGACTCTCTGAGTGGAGCAGTCTGGGTGAAATACGGCCCAGCTGTGAACAGTGTGTGTTGGGTGCACAACCAGAAGAATGGTCCCGTCGAGAAGTTGGACTTTTCCACGCAAAGTCCAGTTGACTGAGAGGTTGCGCTGTTGCGTGATTAAGTCAGCGTGTAACGAACTACACACTCCCATAAACACAGATGCAGCCGCCCATCGACAGACACCGTTGCGTTCATAGAGGAAACATTGTTTGCCTTTAACCCACATCTCACAGTTTAGATGGGATGTCTGGATACGCTCCAAACGCTGATGAGTTTTTTCCTATTTGATGATAACTGTGCACATGTGAAGTTATGGCAGAGCTGTTGAATGCCCACGTCGCACCACGAGGTCCGACGGGTCTCGGCACTTCGTCGGCGTCTACATTTCTATCACAATAACTATCTGAACAGTCTTCCCAACGGTGATAGTCTACGTAGTGCACAAGCTTCACTCATTTTTAAACACCGCCTGTTGGACAGGACACGTTTGCTCAAGCTAACATGGGACATTGGGACATTTTTGGTGTGTATCCTAGTGTAAGTTAACGATGCGTGAGAATCATAATATGGCCGAACTAAAGACCATGTGGCTTTGCTAGCGCTGGGTGAATTAGCATTTAAATCGCCTTGACCCAGCGGCTCCAGAGAAACCAAAACAACAATATGGCTAACTGACAATGACGCGCGTTCATCACCACCACGCATCACATTTCCCATCATTATTGAAAGCACATTTCCCCCAAGGGCAATGAACTATTTAAGAATTTGGACCTTTTCTTTCTTTCTTTCTCTTCTTTCTTTTCTTGTGAAGCAATTTCTTAGAAGAGGGTTTGCATCTGCTCGAGGATCACATGGGAAAAAGTGAGAAGTCCCAACAAGAGCCAAAACATTTCCATACTAAGCAGGCCTGTATGTTTTAACCAACCACACAGAGCCGGATGTACATCCTTCACTTTAATCCCATGATCCCATCCACAGGAATAACTATAGCCTCGTGTTATACGTGCTCTACATCTTTGGAATAGGACTATTTTGTTGATCGTTGGCGATTGATATGTGGAAATAGTGGAGAACAGAAAGCAAAGTTCTTATCAGATGACTGAACACGACAAGAACAATACGACACTGAGATAACGCAAGATGACTGATGGCTCGCTCTTTGATTCACGATGCATTATTCATTCAGCCATGGGAAGGATGACAAAAGAAGACGAGGGGGAAAAAAACTCCAAACCACAAACTTTGAAAAACTACGCCTCTATATATAGGCAGGCCCGAAAGGAATTGGAAAGAGACGTTGCAGATGTTGAGAACAACATGAGTTGGCGTGGGCTTTCTAAAAAGCTCCCAATCACTTCACTACATTTGCCAATTTCCTGCAGGCCGCTCCTCCCACGGGCAGCGTTGTTTTTAAATGCACTGAAGCAGCGGCTGCATGGCACACGTGCACAGGGGGGGGGGGGGGGGGGGGGTTCCATCAAGATAAGCCGCTGTCTTACGCCCCCTGCTGGGCTCCATGAGTCCTCACAGTTCATCTACTGGGGGGGGGGGGGAGGGGAGGGGGGGTCAGGAGAGGTCACTGACCTGTTCAATCCTAAAACTATTCATGTGTATTTGTAATTGTCAGGCCAAACTGTTTGATAGATCCAGAGCTGGAGGAACACGCAGGCAAAACACACCAAAACTATTAATTATTTGTATTATTTAATGATTAGCAGTCCTGAATTGGACTTGAAAATGTGTTAACATTTATACAATTTTTCCATTTGGAAACCCTACATTTTCTAACAGCCACATAGTGTGTTTTCTACAAACAATGTGGCTATTTGGAACAAACACAACCTTCATTTTCCAACGTTTCCAGTGTCACGACTGGAAGATGCATGTGACGGTCAATACAAGATGCTGCTTCCGCACCAGACGTCTCAGATGGCTGCAGCCTTACCAGCATCCCGGCCCTCATGTTTCAGTGTGCTGTCAGCTCAGGCCAGGGGATAAAAGTGACTCCATAGCAGACTATTGAACATGATTATTATGGGAAACCAGAGCCCTGGAGCAGTATCAAGCTGGCTATACGTACGCACGCATGTAGTCTGCTTAATGCATGCGTAGGCTGTGTGTGTGTGTGTGTGTGTGTGTGTGTGTGTGTGTGTAGCCATGTGTTCCGTATGTGTGTGAGAGACAGAGTGAGTGCAGTAGAGTCTATATGTGTGTCTTTTGATCAGTGCCCTGACTTGAGGCTATGAGGAATGTTTCTTTTTCTCCTTTGAAGGGAGTTTGAGTTTTCGGTAATAGCTCTGGTTCAGCTGGGGTTTGTGTGCGCACTCTGTATAAATGGGGGCAAGCTCTGAAATGAATATCATTGTCACATCTCGTGCCAGAGCAAATCCCCTGTCCAAAACAACGCCTGCCATGGAAAATCTGCCTTCAATTTTCCCCACTGGTGGCTGTGCAAGCACTCTCTCTCTCTCTCTCTCTCTCTCTCTCTCTCCCTCTCTTTCCCTCTCTCTCTCTCTCCCATACACACACACTTTCTCTCTTTCCCTCTCTCTCCCCCTCATACACACACTCCCTCTCTTTGCCTCTTTCTCATTTGTGTTCTTGCACTCATTGAAAATGTATTCAAAATTACACATAGATGCCATCAAACACACACACACACACACACACACACACGCACGCACACACTCGCTCTCTCTCTCTCTCTCACACACAAACACACACACACACTCTCTCTCTCTCTCTCTCTCGCTCTCTATCTCCCACACACACACACACACTCTCCCTCCCTCTCCCCCCCCATACATACACACTGAGAGGAATTACAGATCTAACTGGTCCACAGAGAGAGTGGACCCCTTGGTTTATTTTTTTCTCAATTATCCATTTAGTGTAAGTGGCAGCAGGCGTCTAATGGGACGCATGCGGACAGGAAATGTTTGCATTGTCTTCATGTAACAAAGGCATTTCAACTAATGTCTGATTACTGTGACTCAGCCCAATATAGTTCACACTATAATACTGTACTGTTATAAGCCAGTTTACTGTAAAATAGTTGTAGAAGTCAATTATGTCTACTACATATTTATGTATACAAGCACATAGAGATGGAACAAATACACACACACATGCGTGTGCACACACATGCACATGCACACGTGCAGCACACGCACGGGCGCACACACACACTCACACGCACACACACACACACATACGCACACATACACACACACACACACACACGTGCGTGTGCACACACATGCGCACACACACACGTGCACGCACACATGCAGCACACGCACGGGCGCACGCACACAGAAAAAACAGTATGTTCTGTTTACTGTCACCATTTAATTTTCACTGAATGGATGTATGGATGGATGCATCTTTGTATTGCATTTTTAAATTCTAAGTAATGTACACAAAATGTAGCAGTGTTTTAATGTACATTAATTTGATAGATATTCTACATGAAGTACATTTCAAAATAGTGTTTAAACATATACATCTCACTTGTATAGTATATTACAGTAAAACACAATATTTGGGCAGGAGGACAAACTGAAAAAGTGTCAAAGAGAGAAAATCTAAATGCTGGGACATTGAGAGGATCTACACATGTCTCCTGTCAGCCATGAGGGACTCGCTTTTCCTTTGGGTGAGTTTATTTTGTTTGTTTTTCTCGTACATTTTCTTATGTTTCTGACATGCATCTTACCACCTGACAGAGAATACATCTCAATGATCCATTTTCCCAGGCCACATAAGAACACTGAACCGTCATGGTTTTCTTCACGACCAAGATTCATGACAAACAAATGTAGAATCCAAGTACTTGGACTGCAATTCAAGATACAATCTCCTCTGCCCAACGCAGTGCTCCTGCACGGTAATTTAACCTGACAAACTCCTCACTGCAGCTCCTCAACCATCACAACCGTCGGGTCGTATTCAGCCCGGTGAAGCGTGGCCCTCTCCAGACATCCTGTCAGGCCAGAACGCTCGGTACCGGCACCGCCGTAATAGCCCAGCGGAGCGCCGCAAGGCTTTATGGGATATCCTACACTGACCACACTGGCCAGCGTATCCACACACTGAACAGTTCCCTGAAATGTGGCCACATCAAGGACCTTCGCTGGGAGGTTTCCTATGCTTCCTAACTAAATAGGACACGCCACTACACGCTATACGCTGCCAGAGATAGATAGGAAGTAAAGGATACATCCAAATGGGACTCAACCATTAGGATTTTTTGGTTCAATAAACTTCACTAAACTAAACCTAAATCCTTAGAGATTAGGAGCAATAATAGATTGGTAAAAGGGCCTTCTATTTTAAAGTCAATGGATATATACGGAAATATTGTCTGACATGATATTTAAGTTAATTTTGTGCATTTTATATTTAAATAAAATAAAATTCTTACAGTCATGATAGTACAAATAGAACAATAGAACACACAGGATATTGGTAAATTGAAGTTTAAATAGATTACATCTTTGATATGGACATGTTTTAAAAGCATTGTCTCAGATTTTTTTTTATCTTGAAAGGAAAAGTATTCCTTACTCAAGATAAGAATATGCAGTCTAGTCCTGAACTGCCGATCTCTTTTCAAGTTTTAACAACAGAATGAAGATGGTACCATGCTGTGTTACTGGAATAAAGGTGCTGCAGTAACTGGACAGGTTGGGCTCTGCACCGTTTGATCTCATGTTCAGGACCTCTTTTAACGGCCTCTACATAAAACACCTGAGCTGTGCGTCACGTTGTTGCTAAGATACAAGTGTTTAGCGTTATATCACCATGCACGGTAGGACGTGTTTTCTGTTTGATGCTATAACTCTCAAGCTAAAGAGTCCAACGCGCTGCAATCGGAGCCGAGAAGTGCGGGCCAACTCAAAGAGAAGACATCAGCGTCTGGCTGACCGAGGGTAACTCTCAGTAGGAGATATCTGGAAGGGGAGGCCGTGTGCTTCGACCAAGACGCCTTCATGTGGTTTCAGAAACCTCATGCGCCACGTGATCAGAACACACCTCTGGGGGGCAGTAATGAGGTGACAAGAAATGGAATAGTTAGTCTCGGGGGGCCCGCAGCACACTGCCAATGAGTTATATCTTCTGGGTTGACAATAGGACAAACGCATGAGGAATGAGCCCACCACTAAGTTATGAGACACACACACACACGCGCACACACACACACACACACACACACAGTTGACTTATTTCGTAGTTATATTTTCTCTTTTTCCTTTTTTCTTTCTGAATAGAACTCCTGACAGTGTTTACATCCAAGAGTTCGTTTTGGGGCTTGCCAATGTACACAAGTATACCTTGAGAGGGAATGTGTGTGTGTGTGTGTGTGTGTGTGTGTGTGTGTGTGTGTGTGTGTGTGTGTGTGTGTGTGTGTGTGTGTGTATCTCTGTCTGTCTGTCTCTGTGTCTGTGGGTTTGACAAGATAACAATGTCCCAGCTATCGTCCCAGCTATCGGGCTCTAGTTCAAACATTGTCCACCAGGGGGACACAAGCGCAAAACGGGCCACGCGTGTCACTTGCGGAGCCACAGACGGTTCATGACGGTGATTGAAGACGACACGACACAGCCCATTAAAGACGCAGTGCAAAGCTAAATGTCTGTTATTAGCAATGGAAATGAAACGTCTCATGTGAGCATGTCACAAAAAAACACGCCCGCAAAACTGATCAATGTAGAGATAAGATGAGATGAGATAGAACTTTATTAATCCCGAAGGAAATTCTTGTGCCAGGTTTAACAAGCAATACAGTACAAGAAAACAATAGAGAAATCAACAGAATAATACAAATAAAACAAAATAATGCAAAATAATTCTCTTGCACATTTTCTAAATGAATAATAATGGTCTTTTATGACTTATTGGCCCCCGTCTATTGTGTTGTCACACTCGCATGTTACGCAGTCACCGTGTTGTGTGCACCGAGGCGCGTGACAGGCGGCGAGCGGGATTCCCGCGTCCGCGCGTGCGCGCGAGCGAGCGACTATCCAGGCTTTCCCCTTTGATGTTGTGACGCGCGTGAGTCAGCCGCTCATCCTGTCCGCTCTGCCGCCGTCGGACGAGGAGACAAGTGCGTCGGAGCTGCCATTGGAATGATTAGTGGTGGTGATGGTGATGATGGTGGTGGTGGTGGTGGTGGTGGATTCCGTAAAGTGACGCGAGGGATGGACGGACGACGCTGCGTTACCTTCACTTTTCGTCTGACGGACGCGAGCCGCTGAAACCGGAGAGACTGCGTCATGGAGTGGACGCCGTCCGCCCAGCACCAGTACTGGCGGGCTGATGACAGGTAGGCTGTATGGCGCCACCGCGCAGGGTCAGCGTTACTAAAGCACCACACGTGTGGTACTTCTTCACGTTTATTTGACATGAATCAGTAGCTGAAAGACGCACTTGAAGTATGACGTTTTATTCTGGCTTCTGTTGTTGTTGTTGTTGTTGTTGTTGTTGTTGTTGAAGTGCTTATTTATGTGTAATAGTTTTTCTTGTGTTTTCTGGAGCCAGAGATCAACTCATCTGCACATATTGGTGATGGTGCTGCCCCTACATGAACATTTGAAAATCACAAAATCATTTTTCATCAATCATCATCTTTTTTTTAAATGTAGAAAATAATTGACTTTTGTTCTGGTGTTACTGATCACAATTGTATCAACACTCCAAAAACATCTAGAACAATTTAGAGCCACCAGTCACAAAACCATACAGAATATTTGTCTCATGTCCTGAGAGTCTCACGTGTCTTGTTGAGCTGTCTTCATACCATTCATGTTAACCTGTGTATGCACATGACAGTGGCCTGGATACTGAGAGCCACTGGAACTAAGCCCAGCCAACCATAAGGACGGACGTTACTCACGGTCTGTTGATACGCTGTCCCCTACATCAACAGATCCTCACACACAGATCCTGATGCTCCATGTGGACACGGTGTCATTACACGACTCCGTTATCGGCTTGTGTGTCATGTGGCTTCCGTGTATGTGTGTCACTCGTTTGTATTGATGCCTCAGTTTATTGACTAGTCTCAGGTCTCGGTTTTGCAGCCAGACTACACACACATGCATGCACACATGGACACATGGACACATGCGCAAATGCTCAGACAGACATACACACACACACACGCACATGCACGCAGGCATGTGCACACATACATACACGTACAAACACACACACACACACACACACACACACACATCATAAAAATGGCAGGCTAATTCTTCTACATCCCCCTAAAACACGCTGTCAGTGTATTACATAATTCATGCGATGTAGATTTGACCAAACCAATACCCTCTCTTGTTATACTGCTCCATGACATGACACAGCAGTGGCTCAACACACACACACAGTGTTTGCTGAAGCCAGACTCTCCATCTCTCCCTGGGCTTGCATTGTAGTTTATTAAAGTTTTCAGAGTACTTGTAACATTGGGTTTTCTCCTTGCAAAGTTTTTTGCTGCAAAGGGGTTTAAATGCAAGTGTTTTAGTCCCCTCCAGGAACTCATTCAACCACTACTTCGACTTCATGATGTGTCCACTTTATTACACAATATGAACCCATTACCTTGTGGCTGGCAGAACACATGCCGCTTTCAATGAGATCTGCTGACAGTGTGACAGCAGTAATAAGTGGCAAATTGAAGGCACGGTGCAAACGTGTCTCCCCGGATTGTGACACGTTACTGCTGAA
Source organism: Coryphaenoides rupestris (assembly GCA_002895965.2). Lineage (NCBI taxonomy): Eukaryota > Metazoa > Chordata > Actinopteri > Gadiformes > Macrouridae > Coryphaenoides > Coryphaenoides rupestris. Next base: position 264,881 of record PIJE02000388.1, on the reverse strand, counting down.
GAAATCACCCCAGACTGCAAGTAATCACGCCAGCATTGCTTTGGGATACCTGCCATATCTGGAAGTGCTTCTTCTAGCATGGCACTTTGTTTAATAACGGCATAAATACCAAACTCGGGTGATGAATGGTAACCCAACCACTGATATACAAATGGCAGACCCAGTTTAAGGTCTGTGTTTTGCAGGATTACATAACAGGCTGTCTAGAACAAATAACACATAGTTACACCTCCGCATGTTCCTCCCCCTGCCCGCTGTACAGACCTGTAAGGTGTTGCTGCTGGGCGGCCCTATAGGCCCTGCAGGCCTGGAGCCTCCTACATCCCCCCCCCCTCACCCCCAGAGCGCTGTTCTTCCCCAAACACCCCCAACCACCACCTCCTCCTCCCCCACCAGGGGCCCATCAACTCTGGAAAGCAAACAGGCCGGATGTGTGGAATGTGAGGCAGGTATGTGATCTGGCCACTGTGAGGGTACCTCCTCCTCTTCCTCCTCCTCCTCCTCCTCATCTGCCTCCTCCTCCTCGCCCTGTCGAGGCAGATAGCTCGACAGCTCAGAGCCAGATGGAGGGATTGCATGATTTGCAGTTTTTAAGACGAGTTACACACCCAGTTATGGAAGATTTTCAAAGTCAACAATTTTTCAGTTGAAAACGCTTCAGAGGTTTTCAGAACTTTAGTTGGAGCTTTCAGTTAGACCACAGTGTGTGCTGCAAGCTATAGAGTAGGATTTTCCATGGCATAGCATCCAGACTAAATGTTTGATTCACTCTGTCCTTGTAATCCTAGGTTCACTGGCTTTAACTAAACACGCTGTTTGACTCCTTGCGTCTATTCTGTATAACAGGTTTCTATTCCTAGAGAACACGTAGCTAGCAAGTCTGCTACATATCTCAACCCATCCTTTCTTCATACTACCATGATACATTTGTCATCGGATCTGTCATTTTGTGTGTGTGTGTGACTGTGAGTGTGTGTGTGTGTGTGTGTGTGTGTGTGTGTGTGTGTGTGTTGTGTATGTTGTGTGTGTGTGTGCGTGTGTGTGTGTGTGTTGTATGTATGTTGATGTGTGTGTGCGTGTTTGTTTACCGTTGGACCAGATAAGCTTGTGGACTAACTCCCAGTCTTACCTGCTCCCAGCCTAGCATGACTGTGTCATACACGCCCCCACCGGGATGTACACATGCAAATATGTGAATATGCACATAAAGTACAGAGAACACTTGCATAACATCTGGATGGGGAAAATGCATAATGCATGAGGGAAAAGACAGACAGGAAAACACAACACCAACACAAACCCACACGCACACACACACACACACACACACACACACACACACACACACACACACACACACACACACACACACACACACACACACACACACACACACACACCAACACTGACATACCTCAGTCTGCTCCACCCTGGTTTTTGAAAAGCGCCAGAGGGAAATAGTCAATTGACATTTGAATGACTGTTCCACAAGCAACGGCAGGAAGATATCAAGTGGGGCAACACACACACACACACACACACACACACACACACACACACACACACACACACACTCAGCCATACAAATACTTACAGGAGTGTGTTCATCGGGCATGTTGGAACAGATCAGTCTTTCATGCTGAACCAGACGTTCACACACCCACACACGCACACGCACACACACACACACACACACACACACACACACACACACACACACACACACACACACACACACACACACACACACACACACCCACCCACAACACACTCAACTCACACACACACACACACACTCTCACACTCAGTTCTGTGTGTACCTTTTGCTCCAGAGCTGTGTTTACCTCAGCTCCTCTCTGTCTCTGTCTCTGTCTGTTTGTCTGTCTCTCTCTCTCTCTCTCTCTCTCTCTCTCTCTCTCTCTTCTCATCTCTCTTCTCGTCTCTCTTCTCTCTCTCTCTCTCTCTCTCTCTCTCTCTCTCTCTCTCTCTCTCTGTGTGTGTGTGCTGCCGTCTGTGTCTCTCTGCCACGTCAAACGAGGTGCCTGGGCGCTTGGCTCGGTGCTCGGGGAACCTCGTGGCCGGACAGCCTGACTGTGGTCACCCAGCTCTGGCTGGGGGAAGGCGGAGAAGCTTCTGCTGCTCACTGTTTGTTGGCTGTGTGACTGGTGTTTTGGTTACCGAGGAGAGGCTGGTGAGAGGCTGTGCTGTGTGCTGCTCTGCTGCTCTGCTGCTCTGCTGCCGTGTCTAGCGGGATGTTACCAAAGCAGCCGTAGAGCTGTGGTCGGTCTAGCAGGAGTAGGAGTCTGTCTCTGGTTATCAGTGGACACGGAGGAGATACGCCATGAGTGACTTTCACTACAGAGGAAGGTAAGGTGCTCTGTCCTGTGCAGACCACTTGGAGCCAACAGAACAAAGAACCTGATGACTGGTGTGTGCGTGTGTGTGTGTGTGTGTGTGTTTGTTTGCATGTGTGTGTGTGTGTGTGCACATGTGTGTACGTGCTTCTGTATGACTGCTTATTTCCATTCGTATGTTTTTGCGCACACACTTTTCATAATGAGTTTCATGCTGGAAGGAAACTTGAGGAAGTCTCAAATGTTTCTTTTTTGTTCTTCTCGACTTATTTGACGCCATCTTATGTTATTAATGTCAGAGCAGCTTCATGTTGTTGTAACTTGGACATTACGTGTGTGTCATTACATGATGTCATGATACAAAGGTTGCATGGTTGATTGGGAAGCTTTGTTGTCAATGCTAACCACAGCTGACCACAAGCTGACCACAGCTGACCACAGTTCCCAGTCACAGTTATGAGTGTCTTGCTGTAAGACACGTGAAGTATTATTGAGGTTGACCGGCCCTTTGCATTGCCTTACTTGTTGAATAAATGAGCTATGGGATCTTCATTGTAGCCAAACACCAGGAGAATGGAGACATCCTGGTGTGGTGTGTGTGTGTGTGTGGTGGGGGGTTTATGACAAGTAGCAACAAATGAGAGGACAGATGGTGGTCTCACACTGTCGTTAGGCTTTGGGTGCCGGCCAGTTAAACACTTGGTGGTCCACAACCACACACCCTCCGGGTGGACACAGGGTGCCTACGGGCTGGTTTAGTGTTTAAGTGCTCTGTCAGCATCAGCCACTTCTTAACATGCTTCCTCTCTCTCTCTCTCTCTCTCTCTCTCCTCTCTCTCTCTCTCTCTCTCTCTCTCTCTCTCTCTCTCTCTACTCACAATTGCGCACCACAACACCACACACACACACACACACACACCACACACACACAATGTGTGTGACTTCTTGCTACTCCGGTCATCATCATTACGTCCATCTGTCCCATTTGGAAATGACGAGTAGACAACACTCACACACAGGGACACACACCCAGAGTGCTGTAAAACAAAAGCCCCCCTTCAATTGGCTCTATGTGTTTTATAGGTGCAGGCAGGGTCTATTAAGAGTGTATCTCTTCTATTGATTTGTCCCATCACACCCCCCCCCCCCCCCCCCCCCCCCCCCCCCCCCCCCCCCCCCCCCGGCCTATTCTGATCCTTACTTAAGTTTAAAGCGGCCCGTGTAACTGACCCTAATCTGCCTCATTGATTATTCCTTGAAGGCATTAGGTTCGGAGGTGCTAATGGAGAATAAAGGTTTGTAAAATATCTTCATCTTAAGCATCTACCACTCCTCACTGTAACGTTCTCCTATCTTTAATCAACGCCAGGTCACGACCTCTGAACTGTCAGACACAAACAGGTCTAAAGCTCTTTAAGGTTGATGAAGTACTTCTCCTCAGGCCTTTTATGGAGACACACTGTTATCTTTGTTTTCCTGTCTAAAATGAAAAGCAAACTATGTGAGTCATGCTAACAACCACTGTGAAGGAATTGACGTTGTTAGGTATTTTCACACACATATCACTGCTGGAAAATGTACTGAAAGCTTGTTACTGTAGAAGGAAGCACTTCTACCATGCACTTCACGTGTAATAATAGTGGTTATTTTTGGGTTCTGATTCTTATTAGGGTTAGGGTTAGGCTTAGGGTTAGGCTTAGGGTTAGGGTTAAGGTTATGGTACATTTTGTAATCAGAATGTTTTTTTAAATGACGCTGTTGCGATGTGGCTGTTGCTGTTGTTGTTGCTGTTGCTGTTGTTGACATTGTCTGCTGTGTGTCTATTTGTGTGTTATGTTGTTTTGCTGGCTGTTGTGTGCTGTGAGTGATGGCAGTGTGACCAGGCATCGCTGACTCAGTTTGTCCAGCCGCCGTCGCAGTAGCAGCAGCAGCAGCAGCAGCAGCAGCCGGGTCGCTGTGTGTGTGTGTGTGTGTGTGTGTGTGTGTGTGTGTGTGTGTGTGCGTGTGGATGTGGTGTGTGTGTGTGTGTGTGTGTGTGTGTGTGTGTGTGTGTGTGTGTGTGTGTGTGTGTGTGTGTGTGTGTGTGTGTGTGTGTGTGTGTGATGTGTTGTGTCTATGAGGAAAACACTGCTCTGTTGGTTGCTGCTGCTCTTAAATTCAATTAAAGTGATTTGGAGAAGCGTGGCAGAAGATTATCCAGGTGAGAAAGACGGCAAAGGAAAATAAGGAAAAAGGAAATAGTATTTGCTTTAAAACCAGGTGGGCTAATTTAGAGTGGAGGTAATACAGGCCTGGGGCCCCGGGGTCATGAGGCTGCTGCTTGCAGGACTGGTGGTGGTGGTGACTAGCCTTGGATTGGGCCTTGATGCCTTTGAGGTTGTCTGAAGATCGTCTCTCTCTCTGTCTCTCTGTCTCAGGCACAGTGCTGACGGCCGACGGGACAGACCGAAGAGCATCGGACCCATGACAGGTATGTGGACGTCCAGACAGAGAGGCCTGGCTTGCAGCGGTCTGTGTGTGTTGAGTGTACTCTGTCTCTATCTGATAGGTCACGTGTAACCTATCAAGATTGAGAAAGGGTACACTTTCTCTATCGTGGTGTTGTGAAAATGTGTAACACCATGCCATTGTCCATCAGAGTGGCCCAACTGAGATTGTCCACGTTTTGGCCATGTACTTCGAATGCCTCGAGATACACCTGCGCAGAGAGCCTTGGAATTTGCTGTCACAGGAGCAAACAAGTACCAAATATAGAAGAGGACGCCGCTGTACTAACCTGCTCAGTGTGCTGCGAACGGACCTCAAAGATGCAGGACTAGGAACGCTTAAATCATTGACGAAACTCAGGGAGCTAAGGACATTAGCCGACGATGAGACACAGTGGATTGAGATACATAGGGACAGACTGACGCTGTAGGATGTTTCTACGACTACAGAGGCAGAACACAGTATATGATCATCATCATAGGTCATGAGAGTTTTCCCGTTTGGTTTGCCCTCGTCCCTTTCACCTTTCTACCTTTCCGTTTTACCTCCACTGCACTGGGCTGACCTGAAATCATGTTGTTACCGATCCTCCAGTAAAATGCAGTCAAAACACGTTGATTTATCCCACCGTGCCCCGAGCGACATCACATGAGATGAGATTACCTCTCCTTCGAGTCAAATTAAAGTTCTCACAACTGTAAAACATAACTATGCCCCCGTGGTAACACACAGCAAATATACAGCTGTATGTATTAATGTTTGTGTGTGTGTGTGTTTGTGTGTGTGTGCGTGTGTGTGTGTGTGTGTGTGTGTGAGCACAAGTGAGTAAGCTTGTGTGTGTGTATATATTTGCGCCGTGAATGCGTCATGCCTATTAATATTGTGCCTGTGTGCCCTTTTTGTCCTTTTTGTGTTAAAAATGTTTGGGTTAAAAATCCAGGCGCCTTTCCACAACATATCTTCCCTACACACAGCGCATAGTCTTTTAATAATCTGTAATGAGCTCGTGCGGCAATTTTAAAGAACTGTCAGAACGGTGGGCTCTGCCAAAGACTCCTTGATTATGCCCCCTGAGACGTACCCTGAATCTCACCCCTACCCCCCCTACCCCCATCACACCCCCGCCTCTCGCTTTTACGAGAATAAAAGCAAAATCCCTCCTGCGTCCCAGAGTTTTCTGGGAATGCTCCCGGCATTCTAGCGTGAATAAGTTTGGCTTTGCTATGCCTTGCAATTTCTGGAATCATTTCAGACCTACATAGCATGAACATAGCATGACTGCAAGCTTGCTGCATGTGTGTGTGTGTGTGTGTGTGTGTGTATATGTGTGCTGTGTGCGTGTGTGTGTTGTGTAGTGTGTTTGTGTAGTGTGTTTGTGTAGTGTGTGTGGTGGAGAAAGGTTAATAGCTATTTAATGAGGCCTTACCTTTGATCACGTCGGCCGCGTCCTGGGGTCGGAGAGACGCTGGACAGAACGAGTTCCTCCTGGCCTCTCAGGTGTTTTGATGTTAGCCCGCAGCGCAGCGCTATGTGACGGCGCCGCATGACGAGGATTTATGAGAATCGGCCCAAATGAATCCAAGCCTACGCCGTGGCTTCCAGCCGTCCGATGCAAAGCCTGCGCTTCACGTGAAAAAATGTGATTGATTGTACAAAATGCCTGCTGCGTGGAATTTTCTGGGAATGTGGCCGGGGCCTTCCATTGAAGCTTAGCCTCGCGTCTGCGAAACATCTGAAATCCACCCACCCACAGCTCCTTTGGCCGAGCCACTCGAAAGCATTATTTTTGCATCAACCAGTAGATTTTGTGTAATGTCAGTTGCCTGTTAGTGGGCGGGGTGGGGAGGGGGGGGGGCGATGTGATTGTTTCTGAGCACATGCCGCTCAGAAACAATGTGTGTGGAAATCAATGCGAAAGCGTCTTCACATACAGTCTAAGGTGAAGGTTTCCATCCCGATCAATCCTCAGTTACCGAACTTCCTTGTTCTGTGTGCTAGGGGAGTCAGAAAAAATAATGTCTGAAGAAACGCAACTCTTATCTTCTATGCTTTTTGGATTCACAACTTCCAAAAAAGATTGTTGTCTCAGCAGGTCTCATCTTTATTTATTTTTTTTCTTTATTTATCTTTCAATGTTTAGGTCTTATCTTTATGTAGCACAGTGATGTATTGCTGTCTCCTTCAACAAATGTTCTCTTTGTAAGTCGCTTTGGATAAAAGCATCTGCCGAATGCCCTAAATGTAAATGTAAATGTAAATGTTTGCCTTTGCATGCCTACATTATTGCTCAGTTTAAATAACTTTTTAAAATATAAAAGTGACATCATCTTATACACACCTTACTCTGCTTTCATGCCATAATTTGGCACACCGCCTTTCTTGGTGTACTGCAGACTGGATTAGATCCTGAAATGGATTGAGAATCGATTTTGAACCAGCAGTCGATTTGAATCGAGAACCGATTTTGAATCGCATCGTGACCCCAAGAATAGAAATTGAATTTAAAAGTGAACGGAGCAACACTGCCACGCTGAAGTGGCATTCCAGAGGCTCCTCCAAAAGAACACAGGCAGTTGGCTGTTGAACAATCCATGCAGAGATTGTAGACATGTAGAATCCATGACAGCGCAGATGGTGCTCTCCTGAGCGTGTGTGGTGATGGCTGGTTTAACCTGTGGGCATTCATTAGTCAATGCACCACAGGTGTGCAGCCTCACCCAGCCTCAGACTAATCAGCCTGACTGGGGCCAGTGGAGGCTGCTTAAACCAGCCAGCAACCACACACACACACACTCCACACAGAGACAGCTTCCACAGTCAGGCCATCAGGCTGCTGAACAAGTTCGGCATCAATGTCTAAGTGCTAGTGCTAAGTGTTACTGCTAGTGCTAGTCCTGGTGTTAAGTGCTAGTGTTACTGCTGGAGCTAGTGCTGGTAGCAGTGCTAAGTGTTGGTGCTAGTGCTGGTGTTAATGCTGCTGGTGCTGGTGCTAGTACTGGTGTTAGTGCTAGTCCTGGTGCCAATTGCTGGTGCTAGTGTTGTGTTGACTGTCTGAGAAGGTATTCTGTGACATTCTGTGAATGTCAGCATATAACAATGTATATTTTAGTACATTGATTGATATGTGTACTGCTCACCTGGATATTTTTGTTGTATATTCCATTTCATTTTATTTTATTCTTATTTTACACAGAATTTATATTTATAGTTCTATTTCTATTTTGTAGTTCCTATTTCTATTTTGTATTCTTTTATAATTACTGTCGGCTGTCGGGCGTTTTGCACAAAAGGTTTTTCACTCACTGCTTATACTCACGTGAAGTGACAATAAAAATCCATTTAGTGTAAGTGGCAGCAGGCGTCTAATGGGACGCATGCGGACAGGAAATGTTTGCATTGTCTTCATGTAACAAAGGCATTTCAACTAATGTCTGATTACTGTGACTCAGCCGAATATAGTTCACACTATAATACTGTTATAAGCCAGTTTACTGTAAAATAGTTGTAGAAGTCAATTATGTGTTACTACATATTTATGTATACAAGCACATAGAGATGGAACAAATACACACACATGCGTGTGCACACACATGCACACGTGCAGCACACGCATGCGCACACACACACATGCACACACACACACACACACACGTGCGTGTGCACACACATGCACACACACACACGTGCACGCACACGCACGGGCGCACGCACACAAATACAGAAAAAACAGTATGTTCTGTTTACTGTCACCATTTAATTTTCACTGAATGGATGTATGGATGGATGCATCTTTGTATTGCATTTTTAAATTCTAAGTAATGTACACAAAATTTAGCAGTGTTTTAATGTACATTAATTTGATAGATATTCTACATGAAGTACATTTCAAAATAGCGGTTAAACATATACATCTCACTTGTATAGTATATTACAGTAAAACACAATATTTGGGCAGGAGGACAAACTGAAAAAGTGTCAAAGAGAGAAAATCTAAATGCTGGGACATTGAGAGGATCTACACATGTCTCCTGTCGGCCATGAGGGACTCGCTTTTCCTTTGGGTGAGTTTATTTTGTTTGTTTTTCTCGTACATTTTCTTATGTTTCTGACATGCATCTTACCACCTGACAGAGAATACATCTCAATGATCCATTTTCCCAGGCCACATAAGAACACTGAACCGTCATGGTTTTCTTCACGACCAAGATTCATGACAAACAAATGTAGAATCCAAGTACTTGGACTGCAATTCAAGATACAATCTCCTCTGCCCAACGCAGTGCTCCTGCACGGTAATTTAACCTGACAAACTCCTCACTGCAGCTCCTCAACCATCACAACCGTCGGGTCGTATTCAGCCCGGTGAAGCGTGGCCCTCTCCAGACATCCTGTCAGGCCAGAACGCTCGGTACCGGCACCGCCGTAATAGCCCAGCGGAGCGCCGCAAGGCTTTATGGGATATCCTACACTGACCACACTGGCCAGCGTATCCACACACTGAACAGTTCCCTGAAATGTGGCCACATCAAGGACCTTCGCTGGGAGGTTTCCTACGCTTCCTAACTAAATAGGACACGCCACTATACGCTATACGCTGCCAGAGATAGATAGGAAGTAAAGGATACATCCAAATGGGACTCAACCATTAGGATTTTTTGGTTCAATAAACTTCACTAAACTAAACCTAAATCCTTAGAGATTAGGAGCAATAATAGATTGGTAAAAGGGCCTTCTATTTTAAAGTCAATGGATATATACGGAAATATTGTCTGACATGATATTTAAGTTAATTTTGTGCATTTTATATTTAAATAAAATACAATTCTTACAGTCATGATAGTACAAATAGAACAATAGAACACACAGGATATTGGTAAATTGAAGTTTACTGTAAATAGATTACATCTTTGATTATGGACATGTTTTAAAAAGCATTGTCTATGATTTTTTTTATTCTTGAAAGGAAAAGTATTCCTTACTCAAGATAAGAATATGCAGTCTAGTCCTGAACTGCCGATCTCTTTTCAAGTTTTAACAACAGAATGAAGATGGTACCATGCTGTGTTACTGGAATAAAGGTGCTGCAGTAACCGGACAGGTTGGGCTCTGCACCGTTTGATCTCATGTTCAGGACCTCTTTTAACGGGCCTCTACATAAAACACCTGAGCTGTGCGTCACGTTGTTGCTAAGATACAAGTGTTTAGCGTTATATCACCATGCACGGTAGGACGTGTTTTCTGTTTGATGCTATAACTCTCAGCTAAAGAGTCCAACACGCTGCAATTGGAGCCGAGAAGCGCGGGCCAACTCAAAGAGAAGACATCAGCGTCTGGCTGACCGAGGGTAACTCTCAGTAGGAGATATCTGGAAGGGGAGGCCGTGTGCTTCGACCAAGACGCCTTCATGTGGTTTCAGAAACCTCATGCGCCACGTGATCAGAACACACCTCTGGGGGGCAGTAATGAGGTGACAAGAAATGGAATAGTTAGTCTCGGGGGGCCCGCAGCACACTGCCAATGAGTTATATCTTCTGGGTTGACAATAGGACAAACGCATGAGGAATGAGCCCACCACTAAGTTATGAGACACACACACACACGCGCACACACACACACACACACACACAGTTGACTTATTTCGTAGTTATATTTTCTCTTTTTCCTTTTTTCTTTCTGAATAGAACTCCTGACAGTGTTTACATCCAAGAGTTCGTTTTGGGGCTTGCCAATGTACACAAGTATACCTTGAGAGGGAATGTGTGTGTGTGTGTGTGTGTGTGTGTGTGTGTGTGTGTGTGTGTGTGTGTGTGTGTGTGTGTGTGCGTGTGTATGTGTGGACTGCAGCTGGATTCATAATCAACACTGCCAAATAATGAGTGTGACCTGATCACTCATACGCGGAAAACACATTGAGCCCATGTGTATAAAGTCCAGTAAACCCATAAACAGTGTGTGTGTGTGTGTGTGTGTGTGTGTGTGTGTGTGTGTGTGTGTGTGTGTGTGTGTGTGTGTGTGTATCTCTGTCTGTCTGTCTTCTGTGTCTGTGGGTTTGACAAGATAACAATGTCCCAGCTATCGTCCCAGCTATCGGGCTCTAGTTCAAACATTGTCCACCAGGGGGACACAAGCGCAAAACGGGCCACGCGTGTCACTTGCGGAGCCACAGACGGTTCATGACGGTGATTGAAGACGACACGACACAGCCCATTAAAGACGCAGTGCAAAGCTAAATGTCTGTTATTAGCAATGGAAATGAAACGTCTCATGTGAGCATGTCACAAAAAAACACGCCCGCAAAACTGATCAATGTAGAGATGAGATGAGATGAGATAGAACTTTATTAATCCCGAAGGAAATTCTTGTGCCAGGTTTAACAGCAATACAGTACAAGAAAACAATAGAGAAATCAACAGAATAATACAAATAAAACAAAATAATGCAAAATAATTCTCTTGCACATTTTCTAAATGAATAATAATGGTCTTTTATGACTTATTGGCCCCCGTCTATTGTGTTGTCACCGTGTTGTGTGCACCGAGGCGCGTGACAGGCGGCGAGTGGGATTCCCGCGTCCGCGCGCGCGCGAGCGAGCGAGTATCCAGGCTTTCCCCTTTGATGTTGTGACGCGCGTGAGTCAGCCGCTCATCCCGTCCGCTCTGCCGCCGTCGGACGAGGAGACAAGTGCGTCGGAGCTGCCATTGGAATGATTAGTGGTGGTGATGGTGATGGTGGTGGTGGTGGTGGATTCCGTAAAGTGACGCGAGGGATGGACGGACGACGCTGCGTTACCTTCACTTTTCGTCTGACGGACGCGAGCCGCTGAAACCGGAGAGACTGCGTCATGGAGTGGACGCCGTCCGCCCCAGCACCAGTACTGGCGTGCTGATGACAGGTAGGCTGTATGGCGCCACCGCGCAGGGGTCAGCGTTACTAAAGCACCACACGTGTGGTACTTCTTCACGTTTATTTGACATGAATCAGGAGCTGAAAGACGCACTTAAAGTATGACGTTTATTCTGGCTTCTGTTGTTGTTGTTGTTGTTGTTGTTGTTGTTGTTGTTTGAAGTGCCTTATTCGGTTGTAATAGTTTTTTCTTGTGTTTTCTGGAGCCAGAGATCAACTCATCTGCACATATTGGTGATGGTGCTGCCCCTACATGAAACATTTGAAAATCACAAAATAATTTTCATCAATCATTCATCTTTTTTTTTTATTTTGAAAATAATTGACTTTTGTGTTACTGATCACAATTGTATCAACACTTAAAAAAAATCTAGAACAATCTAGAGTCAATCACCATCAGTCACAAAACCATACAGAAGATTTGTCTCATGTCCTGATGTGCCTCATGTGTCTTGTTGAACTGTCTTCATACCGTTCATGTTAACCTGTGTATGCACATGACAGTGGCCTGGATACTGAGAGCCACTGGAACTAAGGCCCAGCCAACCATAAGGACGGACGTTACTCACGGTCTGTTGATACGCTGTCCCCTACATCAACAGATCCTCACACACAGATCCTGATGCTCCATGTGGACACGGTGTCATTACACGACTCCGTTATCGGCTTGTGTGTCATGTGGCTTCCGTGTATGTGTGTCACTCGTTTGTATTGATGCCTCAGTTTATTGACTAGTCTCAGGTCTCGGTTTTGCAGCCAGACTACACACACATGCATGCACACATGGACACATGGACACATGCGCAAATGCTCAGACAGACATACACACACACACACGCACATGCACGCAGGCATGTGCACACATACATACACGTACAAACACACACACACACACACACACACACACACACATCATAAAAATGGCAGGCTAATTCTTCTACATCCCCCTAAAACACGCTGTCAGTGTATTACATAATTCATGTGATGTAGATTTGACATGACCAAACCAAACTAACGAATCACATGGAATACCCTCTCTTGTTAGACTGCTCCATGACATGACACAGCAGTGGCTCAACACACACACACAGTGTTTGCTGAAGCCAGACTCTCCATCTCTCCCTGGGCTGTACTTTGACCTAGTTCTCCCTCTTCCTCTCTTATCAACACCCCCCCCCCCCCCCATATCACATCAGTAGTAGAGTGGGGAAACATCCTCCTGATATTCCTCATCCTGTGTGCTTTATCCACACCACTGTCACATGACATGACATCACTGGACCTGGACGTACCAGAGTGATGATGATGATGGTGATGATGATGATGATGATGAGACAGGGTCACCTGGGCCTTGTTGTTGGAGCCAGGAAAGCCATAGATAGGCCTTTTTCTGGGTTAAGACGTTCCATTGTTGGTATTTGTGTGAGAATGCTAACTGAATGATCAGTTGTGTATCAGCATGCACAGGAATCCCCATGGTCCTTAAACCTGCACTATGTCACTTTTCTACTGTAGCCCTCTCTCCCCATTAAAAAATACCAGAACTAGAACGTTTCTCCAGAATAAAACACACCCGTCCGTGAGTCAATCCATCCAGGGAGTTTTGCTCCATAAATTGTTTTATTCTGGTCCACTTTGCCTCCGCACTGTGGGAAAAAAGTGTACGGCTATAACTGTAGCTACAGCTCAAGCCACTAGATGTTGCTAATGGAAGAACTTACATAGTGCAGGTTTAAGACATGAGCATAAACATCATAATATAGTAATATATCAATATAAAGTTGATGACCAAATTATTTATCAAAACTGGTCAATAAGAAGGAGACTTGTTTGCCCCTTGTTTGCCCCTTGCGTGTATTTTGCTCTGTAATTAGTCCATCCTAAGCCAGTAATGATATGGTGGTCTGTTGGGCAGACCAGAGGCTTGCTGTCTTTAATTTTGATCTCCCAGCATGCCGAGCTGGCACAACTGTTGATGTGAAGGGAAAAAAAAGAAAGAGAAAAGAAATAGAGAAAAGGAATGAATGCCGAGCATAGAGCAAGTGAGCTGTGAAGGCCCAGGTTTGATGCAGGCTTGCATCACATGCATATAAAACCTGTTATGTGTATGTGTATGTTCTCTCGCTTCAGGATATCATTGGTCCCATTGGTTTGTCCTTAAAACTATACTGAAATAAGAAGCTGTTCACAGGTTCAAACAGACTTTCATGACCGAGACAACATGCTATGTTTGTCTGCTTTTTAAATAGAGAAATGCATTGTTAACTAGTTGCAAATGTAAGGCGTTTGAAAATCCACCGCCATGAACACAATCTCTTTGTTTCTGAATTCCAATTGTCACGGTCCCATCATTGGTTTAAGACGAGGACGAGCGGTCGCAGTGTGTTTGTAGACCTGTGTTGTAGCTTCCGCAAGAGACTCAAGACCCACCTGTTCAGAGTTCACCTGGACTCTACATAACCCCCCTAGCACTAACCTGCGTGTTTATATGTCTTAACATTTATTAATGGCACTTAGCATTGTTGTTCGTTCTCAGATGTTGTAGCATGCTTAGAATTGCACGCCTGCCCAGCTACTTATGCAGGCAACTTGGCAATTATGAAACTCGTTCTATTCGTCTCGTAAATATGAATGCTGGAAAACAGCTCTATTCTTATCTTCAGGTACCACAGTGATATATTGCTGCCTCTCCTTCAACAAATGTACTCTTTGTAAGTCGCTTTGGATAAAAGCGTCTGCCAAATGCCCTAAATGTAAATGTAAATGTAAATGTTCACAGGTTCACACAGACTTTCATGACTGGCAAAATCGAGACAACATGCTATGTTTGTCTGCTTTTTAAATAGAGAAATGTATTGTTAACGAGTTGCAAATGTAAGGCGTTTGAAAATCCACCGCCACGAACACAAGCTCTTTGTTTCTGAATTCCAATTGTCACGGTCCCATCATTGGTTTAAGACGAGGACGAGCGGTCGCAGTGTGTTTGTAGACCTGTGTCGACACATCCGACTTGACTCAAACCAAGCGACCTCTGACCTGACTCGCGGCGCTAGCTTGGAGTTGTATCACGACCACACGGTAGATCTCACACTGTCCCTGTAATTACTGCAGCTCTCAGGCGGGCTGGTCCTGTAGAACCTTCATACTCAAGGGAACAAAGTTTTATCCTGTTGTTTTTTTGTGTATAGTTTAAACTGTATATTGAAGTCAGACTTGCATTGTAGTTTATTAAAGTTTTCAGAGTACTTGTAACATTGGGTTTTCTCCTTGCAAAGTTTTTGCTGCAAAGGGGGTTTAAATGCAAGTGTTTTAGTCCCCTCCAGGAACTCATTCAACCACTACTTCGACTTCATGATGTGTCCACTTTATTACACAATATGAACCCATCACCTTGTGGCTGGCAGAACACATGCCGCTTTCAATGAGATCTGCTGACAGTGTGACAGCAGTAATAAGTGGCCAAAATTGAAGGCCACGGTGCAAACGTGTCTCCCCGGATTGTGACACGTTACTAGCTGCAAGAAATCACCCCCAGACTGCAAGTAATCCACGCCAGCATTGCTTTGGGATACCTGCCATATCTGGAGTGCTTCTTCTAGCTATGGCACTTTGTTTAATAACGGGCATAAATACCGAACTCGGGTGATGAATGGTAAACCCAACCACTGATATACAAATGGCAGACCCAGTTTAAGGTCTGTGTTTTGCAGGATTACATTAACAGGCTGTCTAGAACAAATAACACATAGTTACACCTCCGCATGTTCCTCCCCCTGCCGCTGTACAGACCTGTAAGGTGTTGCTGCTGGGCGGCCCTATAGGCCCTGCAGGCCTGGAGCCTCCTACATCCCCCCCCCCTCACCCCCAGAGCGCTGTTCTTCCCCAAACACCCCCAACCACCACCTCCTCCTCCCCCACCAGGGCCCCATCAACTCTGGAAAGCAAACAGGCCGGATGTGTGGAATGTGAGGGCAGGTATGTGATCTGGCCACTGTGAGGGTACCTCCTCCTCTCTCCTCCTCCTCCTCCTCCTCCTCATCTGCCTCCTCCTCCTCGCCCTGTCGAGGCAGATAGCTCGACAGCTCAGAGCCAGATGGAGGGATTGCATGATTTGCAGTTTTTAAGACGAGTTACACACCCAGTTATGGAGATTTTCAAAGTCAACAATTTTTCAAGTTGAAAACGCTTCAGAGGTTTTCAGAACTTTAGTTGGAGCTTTCAGTTAGACCACAGTGTGTGCTGCAAGCTATAGAGTAGGATTTTCCATGGCATAGCATCGCAGACTAAATGTTTGATTCACTCTGTCCTTGTAATCCTAGGTTCACTGGCTTTTAACTAAACACGCTGTTTGACTCCTTGCGTCTATTCTGTATAACAGGTTTCTATTCCCTAGAGAACCACGCGTAGCTAGCAAGTCTGCTACATATCTCAAGCCCATCCTTTCTTCATACTACCACCCCCCCCCCCCCCTGATACATTTGTCCATCGGATCTGTCCATTTGTGTTGTGTGTGTGACTGTGAGTGGTGTGTGTGTGTGTGTGTGTGTGTTTGTGTGTGTGTGTGTGTGGGTGTGTGTGGTGTGTGTGTGTGGTTGTGTGTGGTGTGTGTGTGTGTGTGTGTGTGTGCATGACTCAAATTGCTAATGTTGATAATGATAATGAAGTGCACGTTTGTTTACCGTTGGACCAGATAAGCTTGTGGACTAACTCCCAGTCTTACCCTGCTCCCAGCCTAGTCATGACTGTGTCATACACGCCCCCACCGGATGTACACATGCAATATGTGAATATGCACATAAAGTACAGAGAACACTTGCATAATATCTGGATGGGGAAAATGCATAATGCATGAGGGAAAAGACAGAGCAGAAACACAACACAAACCCCACATCATTGTTCACACACACACACACCACCCAACACACACACCCACACACACACACACCACCACACAGCCACACACACGACACACCAACACTTGACATATCCTCAGGTCTGCTCCACCCTGGTTTTTTGGAAAAAGCGCCAGAGGGAAATAGTGCAATTACATTTGAAATGACTGTTCCACAAGGCAACGGCAGGAAGATGTCAACTTGGGTGGTGTTCAAACGCACCGACACACACACACACAACCACACACACACACACCACACACACACACACACACACACTCAGCCATACAAATACTTACAGGAGTGTGTTCATGCATGTTACAATCACTCTCTCTCTCTCTCTCTCTCTCTCTCTCTCTCTCTCTCTCTCTCTCTCTCTCTCTCTCTCTCTCTCTGTGTGTGTGTGCTGCCGTCTGTGTCTCTCTGCCACGTCAAACGAGTGCCTGGGCACTTGGCTCGGTGCTCGGGGAACCTCGTGGCCGGACAGCCTGACTGTGGTCACCCAGCTCTGGCTGGGGGAAGGCGGAGAAGCTTCTGCTGCTCACTGTTTGTTGGCTGTGTGACTGGTGTTTTGGTTACCGAGGAGAGGCTGGTGAGAGGCTGTGCTGTGTGCTGCTCTGCTGCTCTGCTGCCGTGTCTAGCGGGGATGTTTCCAGAGCAGCCGTAGAGCTGTGGTCGGTCTAGCAGGAGTAGGAGTCTGTCTCTGGTTATCGTGGACACGGGAGGAGATACGCCATGAGTGACTTTCACTACAGAGGAAGGTAAGGTGCTCTGTCCTGTGCACACCACTCGGAGCCAACAGAACAAAGAACCTGATGACTGGTGTGTGTGTGTGTGTGTGTGTGTGTTTGTTTGCATGTGTGTGTGTGTGTGTGTGCACATGTGTGTACGTGCTTCTGTATGACTGCTTATTTCCATTCGTATGTTGTTTTTGCGCACACACTTTTCATAATGACTTTCATGCTGGAAGGAAACTTGAGGAAGTCTCAAATGTCATCGGTTTCTTTTTTGTTCTTCTCGACTTATTTGACGCCATCTTATGTTATTAATGTCAGAGCAGCTTCATGTTGTCGTAACTTGGACATTACGTGTGTGTCATTACATGATGTCATGATACAAAGGTTGCATGGTTGATTGGGAAGCTTTGTTGTCAATGCTAACCACAGCTGACCACAGCTGACCACAGCTGACCACAGTTCCCAGTCACAGTTATGAGTGTCTTGCTGTAAGACACACGTGAAGTATTATTGAGGTGGACCGGCCCTTTGCATTGCCTTACTTGTTGAATAAATGAGCAATGGGATCTTCATTGTAGCCAAACACCAGGAGAATGGAGACATCCTGGTGTGTGTGTGTGTGTGTGTGTGTGTGTGTGGTGGGGGGTTTATGACAAGTAGCAACAAATGAGAGGACAGATGGTGTTCTCACACTGTCGTTAGGTTTGGTGCCGGCAGTTCACTGGTGGTCCACAACACACAGCACACACACTCGGTGACACAGGTGCTACGGGCTGTTTAGTGTTAAGTGCTCTGTCAGATCAGCACTTACTTAACATGCTCCTCTCTCTCTCTCTCTCTCTCTCTCTCTCTCTCTCTCTCTCTCTCTCTCCTCCTCTCTCTCTCTCTCTGTCTGTCCACCACACACACACCACACACACACACACACACACACACACAATGTGTGTGACTTCTTGCTTACTCCGTCATCATCATTACGTCCATCTGTCCCATTTGAAATGACGAGTAGACACACTCACACACACACACACACACCAGAGTGCTGTAAAACAAAAGCCCTTCGATTGCTCTAGTGTTTATAGGTGCAGGAGGGGTCTCATTAGAGTGTATCTCTCTATTGATTTGTCCCATCACACCCCCCCCCCCCCCCCCCTGGCCTATTCTGATCCTTACTTAAGTTAAAGCGGCCCGTGTAACTGACCCTAATCTCCCTCATTGATTATTCCTTGAAGGCATTAGGTTCGGAGGTGCTAATGGAGAATAAAGGTTGTAAAATATCTCATCTTAAGCATCTACCACTCCTCACTGTAACGTTCTCCTATCTTTAATCAACGCCAGGTCACGACCTCTGAACTGTCAGACACAAACAGGTCTAAAGCTCTTTAAGGTTGATGAAGTACTTCTCCTCAGGCCTTTATGGAGACACACTGTTATCTTTGTTTTCCTGTCTAAAATGAAAAGCAAACTATGTGAGTCATGCTAACAACCACTGTGAAGGAATTGACGTTGTTAGGTATTTTCACACACATATCACTGCTGGAAAATGTACTGAAAGCTTGTTACTGTAGAAGGAAGCACTTCTACCATGCACTTCACGTGTAATAATAGTGGTTATTTTTGGGTTCTGATTCTTATTAGGGTTAGGGTTAGGCTTAGGGTTAGGGTTAAGGTTATGGTACATTTTGTAATCAGAATGTTTTTTTAAATGACGCTGTTGCGATGTGGCTGTTGCTGTTGTTGTTGCTGTTGCTGTTGTTGACATTGTCTGCTGTGTGTCTATTTGTGTGTTATGTTGTTTTGCTGGCTGTTGTGTGCTGTGAGTGATGGCAGTGTGACCAGGCATCGCTGACTCAGTTTGTCCAGCCGCCGTCGCAGTAGCAGCAGCAGCAGCAGCAGCCGGGTCGCTGTGTGTGTGTGTGTGTGTGTGTGTGTGTGTGTGTGTGGTGTGCATGTGCGTGTGCGTGTGCGTGTGTGTGTGCGTGTGCGTGTGCGTGTGTGTGTGTGTGTGTGTGTGTGTGTGTGTGTGTGTGTGTGTGTGTGTGTGTGTGTGTGTGTGTGACTGTTTCCAGTGTCTCAGAGAGGAAAACACTGCTCTGTTGGTTGCTGCTGCTCTTAAATTCAATTAAAGTGATTTGGAGAAGCGTGGCAGAAGATTATCCAGGTGAGAAAGACGGCAAAGGAAAATAAGGAAAAAGGAAATAGTATTTGCTTTAAAACCAGGTCGGCTAATTTAGAGTGGAGGTAATACAGGCCTGGGGCCCCGGGGTCATGAGGCTGCTGCTTGCAGGACTGGTGGTGGTGGTGACTAGCCTTGGATTGGGCCTTGATGCCTTTGAGGTTGTCTGAAGATCGTCTCTCTCTCTTTGTCTCTCTGTCTCAGGCACAGTGCTGACGGCCGACGGGACAGACCGAAGAGCATCGGACCCATGACAGGTATGTGGACGTCCAGACAGAGAGGCCTGGCTTGCAGTGGTCTGTGTGTGTTGAGTGTACTCTGTCTCTATCTGATAGGTCACGTGTAACCTATCAGATTGAGAAAGGGTACACTTTCTCTATCGTGGTGTTGTGAAAATGTGTAACACCATGCCATTGTCCATCAGAGTGGCCCAACTGAGATTGTCCACGTTTTGGCCATGTACTTCGAATGCCTCGAGATACACCTGCGCAGAGAGCCGTGGAATTTGCTGTCACAGGAGCAAACAAGTACCAAATATAGAAGAGGACGCCGCTGTACTAACCTGCTCAGTGTGCTGCCAACGGACCTCAAAGATGCAGGACTAGGAACGCTTAAATCATTCACGAAACGCAGGGAGCTAAGGACATTAGCCGACGATGAGACACAGTGGATTGAGATACATAGGGACAGACTGACGCTGTAGGATGTTTCTACGACTACAGAGGCAGAACACAGTATATGATCATCATCATCATCATCATCATCATTCTGTTTTACCTCCACTGCACTGGGCTTGACCTGAAATCATGTTGTTACCGATCCTCCAGTAAAATGCAGTCAAAACACGTTGATGTATCCCACCGTGCCCCGAGCGACATCACATGAGATGAGATTACCTCTCCTTTGAGTCAAATTAAAGTTCTCACAACTGTAAAACATAACTATGCCCCCGTGGTAACACACAGCCAATATACAGCTGTATGTATTAATGTTGTTGTGTTGTGTTTGTGTGTGTGTGGTGTGTTGAGCGTGTGAGCGTGTGTGTGAGCACAAGTGAGTAAGCTTGTGTGTGTGTATATATTTGCTCCGTGAATGCGTCATGCCTATTAATATTGTGCCTGTGTGCCCTTTTTGTCCTTTTTGTGTTAAAAATGTTTGGGTTAAAAATCCAGGCGCCTTTCCAGAACATATCTTCCCTACACACAGCGCATAGTCTTTTAATAATCTGTAATGAGCTCGTGCGGCAATTTTAAAGAACTGTCAGAACGGTGGGCTCTGCCAAAGACTCCTTGATTATGCCCCCTGAGACGTACCCTGAATCTCACCCCTACCCCCCCTACCCCATCACACCCCCGCCTCTCGCTTTTACGAGAATAAAAGCCAAAATCCCTCCTGCGTCCCAGAGTTTTCTGGGAATGCTCCCGGCATTCTAGCGTGAATAAGTTTGGCTTTGCTATGCCTTGCAATTTCTGGAATCATTTCAGACCTACATAGCATGAACATAGCATGACTGCAAGCTGGCTGCATGTGTGTGTGTGTGTGTGTGTGTGTATATGTGTGCTGTGTGCGCGTGTAGTGTGTTTGTGTAGTGTGTTTGTGTAGTGTGTTTGTGTAGTGTGTGTGGTGGAGAAAGGTTAATAGCTATTTAATGAGGCCTTACCTTTGATCACGTCGGCCGCGTCCTGGGGTCGGAGAGACGCTGGACAGAACGAGTTCCTCCTGGCCTCTCAGGTGTTTTGATGTTAGCCCGCAGCGCAGCGCTATGCGACGGCGCCGCATGACGAGGATTTATGAGAATCGGCCCAAATGAATCCAAGCCTACGCCGTGGGGGGGGGCGGGGGGGGGGGCTTCCAGCCGTCCGATGCAAAGCCTGCGCTTCACGTGAAAAAATGTGATTGATTGTACAAAATGCCTGCTGCGTGGAATTTTCTGGGAATGTGGCCGGGGCCTTCCATTGAAGCTTAGCCTCGCGTCTGCGAAACATCTGAAATCCACCCACCCACAGCTCCTTTGGCCGAGCCACTCGAAAGCATTATTTTTGCATCAACCAGTAGATTTTGTGTAATGTCAGTTGCCTGTTAGTGGGCGGGGTGGGGGGGGGGGGGGGAGGGGCGATGTGATTGTTTCTGAGCACATGCCGCTCAGAAACAATGTGGTGGAAATCAATTGCGAAAGCGTCTTCACATACAGTCTAAGGTGAAGGTTTCCATCCCGATCAATCCTCAGTTACCGAACTTCCTTGTTCTGTGTGCTAGGGGAGTCAGAAAAAATAATATTCATGATATTCATGGAAGAAACGCAACTCTTATCTTCTATGCTTTTTGGATTCACAACTTCCAAAAAAGATTGTTGTCTTAGCAGGTCTTATCTTTATTTATTTTTTTTCTTTATTTATCTTTCAATGTTTAGGTCTTATCTTTATGTAGCACAGTGATATATTGCTGTCTCCTTCAACAAATGTTCTCTTTGTAAGTCGCTTTGGATAAAAGCATCTGCCGAATGCCCTAAATGTAAATGTAAATGTAAATGTTTGCCTTTGCATGCTTACATTATTGCTCAGTTTAAATAACTTTTTAAAATATAAAAGTGACATCATCTTATACACACCTTACTCTGCTTTCATGCCATAATTTGGCACACCGCCTTTCTTGGTGTACTGCAGACTGGATTAGATCCTGAAATGGATTGAGAATCGATTTTGAACCAGCAGTCGATTTGAATCGAGAACCGATTTTGAATCGCATCGTGACCCCAAGAATAGAAATTGAATTTAAAAGTGAACGGAGCAACACTGCCACGCTGAAGTGGCATTCCAGAGGCTCCTCCAAAAGAACACAGGCAGTTGGCTGTTGAACAATCCATGCAGAGATTGTAGACATGTAGAATCCATGACAGCGCAGATGGTGCTCTCCTGAGCGTGTGTGGTGATGGCTGGTTTAACCTGTGGGCATTCATTAGTCAATGCACCACAGGTGTGCAGCCTCACCCAGCCTCAGACTAATCAGCCTGACTGGGGCCAGTGGAGGCTGCTTAAACCAGCCAGCAACCACACACACACACACTCCACACAGAGACAGCTTCCACAGTCAGGCCATCAGGCTGCTGAACAAGTTCGGCATCAATGTCTAAGTGCTAGTGCTAAGTGTTACTGCTAGTGCTAGTCCTGGTGTTAAGTGCTAGTGTTACTGCTGGAGCTAGTGCTGGTAGCAGTGCTAAGTGTTGGTGCTAGTGCTGGTGTTACTACTAGTGCTGGTCCTGGTGCTGGTGCTAGTACTGGTGTTAGTGCTAGTCCTGGTGCTAATTGCTGGTGCTAGTGTTGTGTTGACTGTCTGGGAAGGTATTCTGTGACATTCTGTGAATGTCAGCATATAACAATGTATATTTTAGTACATTGATTGATATGTGTACTGCTCACCTGGATATTTTGTTGTATATTCCATTTCATTTTATTTTATTCTTACTTTACACAGAATTTATATTTATAGTTCTATTTCTATTTTGCACTAGTTCTATTTCTATTTGTAGTCTATTCTATTTTGTATTCTTTTATAATTACTGTCGGCTGTCGTTTTGCACAAAAGGTTTTTCACTCACTGCTTATACTCACGTGTAAATTGTGAAGTGACAATAAAATACTTGAAACTTGAAACTTGAAACATGAGATACCGACAGATTCACACCCCTACTGCATGCCCTCCCTGCTATCCTTTCCATTATCCTTTGTCTCCATGGGGTGTGTGCTTTTTCATGATCTTGTGATCAAATCTGTTTTAATGTACCTGTTTGTTCCTTTTTTTTCAATCCCAGATCTCTCGTGCGTCGAGACAGACAGAGGGCCTCCTGTACAGATGCACAGCCTGCGGGAGTTTGAACAGGTAGGGACCTGTCTCCCCCCCCCAGCCCTGCCCAGGACACACACCTCCTCACCTGCTGCTCTGTTGCTCTGTTAGACAACGCTGCCTGTCTGTCTGACGCAGCTGACACAACACATCCCCGACGCTACCGTTAGGCTCCCAATGCTGTGGTTTTAAAACAAATACACAACACAAGATCCAATTCAAACGATTAGTTTGCTATGGAAACCCTGGTCAGAATGAGATCAAAATGGTGTTAGCTGATGTTATCTTTGCACTGAGTCATCCAGCCCAAGGCGGGGTTGTCTCTTAATTACTATTTAGGAGTGTTTGGGAAGATGACGTGTCAAGTCCGGGGAAGAGTCGAATGAGTCAAACACATTTCTCAATTCCTAACGTGACTCCCAAATTTCTAGCACTAATTTTCTTTCCATGACATATTCTTTGTGCCGTACCCCTCCCAGAATAATGTGATAAAAGAGAGCATTGACACAGTTGGCAAAAATATGATCATGTTTGTGAGTTAGGGACCAGATTCCTGCTCAGGAATTGGAAATAAGGAATGTAGGATTTAGAGAGGGTATGTTGACAAGCACACACTCACTCTCTCTCACACACACACACACACACACACACACACACACACACACACACACACACACACACACACACACACACACACACACACACACACACACACACACACACCACACACACACACACCACACAACGTCAACTCATTTTTGGAGAGAGAGAGAGAGAGAAGAGAGAGAGAGAGAGAGAGAGAGAGAGAGAGAGAGAGAGAGAGAGAGAGAGAGAGAGAGAGAGAGAGAGAGAGAGAGAGAGAGAGAGAGAGAGAGAGAGAGAGAGAGATAGGCTTGAATTGCCCTGAGACCACATGGTCTCACTGGAGGCGATGCCTACAGTGGTAGGGAGGCGTCTCTGTCATTTGGTTTGTGGAGAAAATTAAAGCAAACAAGGTAAGCACCGGGTGAAATACTTGGCCTGTGAGTTGAGAGTGAGTGGGGTCCACTGGGGTGATGGGGGCGGAGCCACCACCATATTTACTGAGGGAAACACACGGACGTTATTATTGCTTTACAAGTCACACGTTACAGTCTTGCCAGTAATATCAAGTCACCCTTAAAAAAAGGGTTTTCCAGCTGTGTAAATACAGGTAAAATAAAGAATATTGCATCTATTGCATCTATTGCATAAAGTGACATACATATATATTTGGCAACATACAGAAATATTTTTAAATACCGGTGATCAGTCCATTTTGGAGACTGCTATCGATGAAAACCCTGCCTGTAACGGAATTGATTCTCATTGTTTGGCATCGAGGAAACTTAAAGAAGGCAGTTGGATGTGTAATCAGCAGTGAATTCCCCTCCGACCTTCACATGAGCCTAACTTCCTATATGGCTGCACAAGGAGCCTGTGCGTCGCTATGGGTGCTCCCGGCGTGTCGTGCACACACACGCACCACGATGCACAGACGACTTGATGTTGCACCAGTGCCAAGACTCATTGACTCCCCTCTGTGTATGATCAGAGGCTTGATGGGGTGGGTGGGGCACGGGGACGGGGGACGGGGGGGTGGGGGTCCATATCGTCTGGCGGCACAGAGACTGCAGCGGGTCTCGGAGCCTTTGAAGCCAGCCAATGAGATGGTGCACGGGTTGGATGAAGGGCTGATTCATGTCTGATCCAGGCCTATGGCAGACTACAACTGTACAAGTGTACCGACTCTGACTCTTTAAGTATAGTGTGTAGGATCTCACGGGTCACGCCCTCATTGTCGTCGTGGCTTTGGACTCATGGTCTCATCTCAGGGGCTCGTTCAGAACGGGGGCCCTGACAGACATTTGCACGTTCACGTGTGAGAGGAGGATCGCGTTTTTTTTTTCTTTCCAAGCGGGGAATGTTTGAGAATGTAAACATCGAACTAGCATGTAACTGAGCAGCGAGGTGCTTGACCAGAGTCTTACTGTTACTATGAAAAGGGAAACGGCTGATGAAATATGCCAGAGACATAACAGTTAGATTCTTGTCTGAAAGCGTTCCCCCAGTCTGACGGAGCAAATGGTAGCCTATTGACCTCTCTCTGCCATTGTGGCTTTACATTAAGTTACTCTGACAGTAGTGGAATATGCTGCCTTCTGATTGGTTCTCGCTCTTTAATAGAGCAGTTTGGAATATTGGATCCAGGTTGTGTGTGTGCGTGTGCGTGTGTGTCAACACTTCACTACCTGCTTTCACACACACACACACACACACACACACACACACACACACACACACACACACACACACACACACACACACACACACACACACACACACACACACACTCACACACACAGAATATGTTAATCAAAGAGGGAGGAGAGAATAAAGGAATAATGATTCAGCGCTCCTTCAACACACGATTGTCCGGTTTAACTCCACTGCATTCCATTGGGATAAGGAAAGTAACATTAAACGTGCATATGGTTGTTTGAAGTCAGACTATTGAAATTGATGGTGTTGGACACAAGCCAGGGTCACATGCAGCTCGACGCATAGGCATGGCCCACATGGCTGCACCGAGGTTAAAAAGATGAATGTTATATACTGTATGTCTGTGGTTGGGAAGGTATGAAACGAGAGAGAGAGAGAGAGAGAGAGAGAGAGAGAGAGAGAGAGAGAGAGAGAGAGAGAGAGAGAGAGAGAGAGAGAGAGGATTAAATAGTGACAGTGTTTGTTCTCATTGCAGCATACATATATTCCTTCCTTTTCCATTGTGACCCTTTTCCCATTACCCGTGTTGTGACCCTGCTCTCTGGTCACATGCTCCAATCACAAACGAGCACACAGCATATTGATCCCTCTGTCCGCCATCCGCCCCGCTCAGCGCTCTAAAACGGGCTTCATTCGGTCGAGCCGGTGACTCCATGACATCCAAGCAGTCGGTGGGTCTCGGGTTTCACCGGAACAGCAGCTCCCAGACACCCTGGGAGGCTGGGAGGATCAATAGAGGGCAGGTCACCCTTCAGCATCCTCCTCCACCACCACCACCACCACCGCCGCCACATCCTACTGCCTCAGGAGCTGCAGAGAGAGAGTTGGGACTGCTTCATATGCTGACTGTATGGAGAGCTGGTACTGCTTGCTGACTGTATAGAGGGCTGGTAGTGCTTGCTGACTGTATAGAGGGCTGGAAGTGCCTGCTGAATGTATAGAGAGCTGGTACTGCTTGCTGACTGTGGGAGGTTTTCCTTTTGTAGTCGTACTAAATTAGCAAAATTGCATTGAACACACGCACGCACGCACACACACACACACACACACACACACACACACACACGCTTGTACACACACCTCAGCAATCGAGAAAAATGCATTTCTGCTGATAGATTCTGGACCTGCAAGTCATTCTGTAGTTTTATCATTCAACATTACACTAAACACTCAACACAAGACTGTACTTGAGGAGGAAGGGGAGACGTCTATGGAAAAACACCTCTGCCTCTGGATAAGACAAGTGGTTACAGTTACAACAGCGCCACCATCTGGAACACCAATATGAAGAAGCCGGAAAGAGAGAAGCCCTCATTGAGGGGAGAGAGAGAGATAGAGAGAGAGAGAGGGAGAGAGAGAGAGAGAGAGAGAGAGAGAGAGAGAGAGAGAGAGAGGGGTAGAGAGCAACATGGCTAGACATATAGCCAGTCTCTGCTAATTGATGCCAGACGTGCACAGTAAACGTGTGCTCCTCTCCGGCGGGTCACAGCACCCATATTGACTTGATCATGGCGTCGGCCATGAATGATAATTGTTGAGCTAATGTGTGCGGTAATCTGCTTTCCCTGGGCTACCCCGTGGTAACGCACAGCCATTATGTCCCCTGGAACACAAGCCCCCTGCTAAATCTGACTGTAAATAGACACATGACACACATATATGACATAGCTGTGCATTACTGTCTGATATTTAGTCTCATTTGCTGTGTGTGTCTGTCTGTGTGTGTGTGTGTGTGTGTGTGTGTGTCAAAGTTACAGTAAAATTTAGTCTGTAGTTGCTGCAAGCAAGGCACCTCACAATCAATTAATATCACAAATTGTCTGTGTGTGTGTGTGTGTGTGTGTGTGTGTGTGTGTGTGTGTGTGTGTGTGTGTGTGTGTACGTGTGAGTCTTTGTTTGTGTGCATCTGTCCTCAAGCTGTTGTGTATATAGCACGCCTCGGTGTTTTACATCAATAAAAATTTCCCTGTGTGCATGTGTGTGTGTGTGTGTGTGTGTGTGTGTATAGAGAGAGTGAACGACACAGAGAGGAACACAGAACATAAGCGTACACATATTCATCCATTTATGTTTTACTGTACTCAATTGCCTTATTGTGTGCTCCTCCTGTCAACGATATCGTTATTCTAGTTATCTATTGTTTAGCATGTGGGTTTCCTCTGCCCATAGATCTTCCCGCCGTTTAGTGGCAGGGTGGCTGGGTTCTGTAATTGCTATCGGTAAGCGGTGGGCTTCTCTCCGACGGCTCAGAGAGGCTGAAACGCACAGCTAGCGGCGCTGTACATCTGAACCCTCCGTGACGACAGGCCTCCCCATCCGTAGCATCGCGTGGAGGAAACACAGCTAGTTGTGTTAGCTCTCTTTTCATGGCCGTGCGAGGGAGGGTGTCACTTTAAAGAATCAATCTTCTCGTGGGCTCTGGTGCAAGAAACACGAAGCTGCCAGAGCAGCTTTGGGAGCTGTCAAACATCTCCACTTCTCAGTCCTGAGGTTTCAGAGGTTTTTTTTTTAAATAACACCAAATCAAAATAGCCCATTCTCATATAGCTTTTATTAGTCTATTGAACAAATTGAAAGCACATGGCTGCCTATAAATGTGAATTCAAACCGACCACAGAGACAGTTAGATTGATAGAGAGGGGAGGATTGAGTATAATTTAAGCCATTAAAACATCAGGGCAAATTAGGACCGTTAATCTGTTGTTTTGCCCTTGGCCCCCAGTGTTCAATTTGCACAAAAGGACCGTTAATCTGTTGTTTTGCCCTTGGCCCCCAGTGTTCAATTTGCAAAAGTCGTGCGCCTGGCTGCAGGGAGTCAGATTGCCGCGTCAGAGTGACAGTAACCCAGTTTAGACCCTAGTGCACATAAACACACCACCGCACCCACCGCCCCCCCGACCTGACATCCTCGTAGCGTTGGAGTGGAGTTAGGATGAATTAGCACCTCTTTTTAATCTCTATCCGACAGAATCACGTTGTGTGTCTGTTATGCTGCTGTGTCTCCGCCCCCCCCTTTGGTACTTCCTGGGTTATGGCGTCTGAAAATGGAAAATGGGTCATAATAACTGTGTTTGTGTGGCTCGTGTGGCTCGCGTGTGCTGCTGCGCAAACCCCCTCAAACACAACACAACCAACACAACAACACCAAAACCAACACAACCAAACACAACAAACACAACCAAACACAACCAAACACAACACAACACAACACAACACAACACAACACAACACAACCAAACACAACAACACAACACAACACAACACAACACAACACAACACAACACAAACACACAACACAACAACACAACACAACCAAACACAACACACAAACACACAACACAACCAAACACAACACAAACACAAACACAACACAACACAAAACACAACACAACCAAACACAACCAAACACAACACAACCAAACACAACACAACCAAACACAACCAAACACAACACAAACACAACCAAACACAACACAACACAAACCAAACACAACACAACCAAACACAAACAACATGACGGTCATAATCTATCCGGTGACGTGTTCTGCCCAGTCAGACTGTTAGAAGTAAAAACTGAAACCCCAGTAGTTGCCTTAACGGGGCACAAAGCCAGGCGTCCACATGCAGTCGACCGGCAATAGGGCTATGAGCCCCACCCACATGCCGCGCGCGTTAGACCGCGGTAATAACCTAAAAGCAACATATTGAAATGTGTAGAATCAATTACGTGTACCGCGGTCAGCTGTGTGTCTAAGGACAAAAAAGATAGAGAGAGACAGAGAGAAAGAGAGAGAAGAGAGAATAGAGAGAGAGAAAGAGAGCAGAGAGAGAGAGAGAGAAGAGAGAGAGAGATGATTAAATAGGGACAGTGTTTGTTCTCATTGCAGCATACATATATTCCTTCCTTTCCATTGTGACCCGTTTTCCCATTACCCGTCGTTGTGACCCTGCTCTCTGGTCACATGCTCCAATCACAAACGATGCACACAGCATATTGATCCCTCTGTCTGCCATCCGCCCCGCTCAGCGCTCTAAAACGGGCTTCATTCGTCGAGCCGATGACTCCATGACATCCAAGCAGTCAGTGGGTCTCGGGTTTCACCGGAACAGCAGCTCCCAGACACCCTGGGAGGCTGGGGAGATCAATAGAGGGCAGCTCACCCTTCAGCATCGTCCTCCACCACCACCACCACCACCACCACCACCACCACCACGCCGCCGCATTCCTACTGCCTCAGGAGCTGCAGAGAGAGGTTGGGACTGCTTCATATGCTGACTGTTTGGAGAGCTTGGTACTGCTTGCTGACTGTATAGAGGGCTGGTAGTGCTTGCTGACTGTATAGAGGGCTGGTAGTGCTTGCTGGCGGTATAGAGAGCTGGTACTGCTTGCTGACTGTGGAGGTTTTCCTTTTGTAGTCGTACTAAATTAGCAAAATTGCATTGAACACACACACGCACGCACGCACACACACACCACACCACACACACACACACACACACACGCTTGACACACACCTCAGCAATCGAGAAAAATGCATTTCTGCTGATAGATTCTGGACCTGCAAGTCATCTGTAGTTTATCATTCAACATTACACTAAACACTCAACACAGATGTACTTGAGGAGGAAGGGAGACGTCTATGGAAAACACCTCTGCCTCTGGATAAGACAAGTGGTTACAGTTACAACAGCGCCACCATCTGGAACACCAATATGAAGAAGCCGGAAAGAGAGAATCCCTCATTGAGGGGAGTGAAGAGGATAGAGAGACAGACAGGGAGAGAGAGAGAGAGAGAGAGAGAGAGAGAGAGAGGAGAGAGAGAGAGGGGTAGAGAGCAACATGGCTAGACATATAGCCAGTCTCTGCTAATTGATGCCAGACGTGCACAGTAAACGTGTGCTCCTCTCCGGCGGGTCCACAGCACCCATATTTGACTTGATCATGGCGTCGGCCATGAATGATAATTGTTGAGCCTAATGTGTGCGGTAATCTGCTTTCCCTGGGCTACCCCGTGGTAACGCACAGCCATTATGTCCCCTGGAACACAAGCCCCCTGCTAAATCTGACTGTAAATAGACACATGACACCACATATATGACATAGCTGTGCATTACTGTCTGATATTTAGTCTCATTTGCTGTGTGTGTCTGTCTGTGTGTGTGTGTGTGTGTGTGTGTCAAAGTTACAGTAAAATTTAGTCTGTAGTTGCTGCAAGCAAGGCACCTCACAATCAATTAATATCACAAATTGTCTGTGTGTGGTGTGGTGTGTGTGTGTGGTGTGTGTGTGTGTGTGTGTGTGTGTGTGTGTGTGTACGTGTGAGTCTTTGTTTGTGTTGGCATCTGTCCTCAAAGCTGTTGTGTAGATAGCACGCCTCGGTGTTTTACATCAATAAAATTTCCCCGTTGCATGTGTGTGTGTGTGTGTGTGGTGTGTGTGTGTGTATAGAGAGAGTGAACGACACAGAGAGGAACACAGAACATAAGCGTACACATATTCATCCATTTATGTTTTACTGTACTCAATTGCCTTATTGTGTGCTCCTCCTGTCAACAATATCGTTATTCTAGTTATCTATTGTTTAGCATGTGGGTTTCCTCTGCCCATAGATCTTCCCGCCGTTTAGTGGCAGGGTGGCTGGGTTCTGTAATTGCTATCGGTAAGCGGTGGGCTTCTCTCCGACGGCTCAGAGAGGCTGAAACGCACAGCTAGCGGCGCTGTGCATCTGAACCCTCCGTGACGACAGGCCTCCCCATCCGTAGCATCGCGTGGAGGAAACACAGCTAGTTGTGTTAGCTCTCTTTTCATGGCCGTGCGAGGGAGGGTAGATCGCTAGGAATGGAGGGCCAATCAGCATTAGATGGAACCAACATGTCGATTGTAAAATAATATAATATAATTTGAGTGATTGATTTCAATCAATATGCGGCAAGGGCCTAAAACCTAACCCTGAAGCTAACAATGTTGCTGCGTTCTTTGTAAAACACGTGTGTTTGTCATGTTACATCCAACACATGACAGACTCAACTGTACCAGTGCAGTGACTGCTCTCATACATCTCCAGTTACTTGGGGGACCTATAGGAATACACAAGGGGAGACTTACTGCATCACTTTTCATTATCAACAGTATCATTTCCTGTTGCCTCTCTAGTCCTATTTAATGGCAAACTAATAATTTCCAACTTCAGCAGCGGCATGTGTGTTGGCCGCGATCCATCGGCCAAATGTTACACGTATCTGTGTGATTGAAAGTCAATCGCCGCATTCCCTACTGACGTCCGGGCGTTCGGACTCTAAGGCGTTCTCAGGCGATCGTCTGTACTATGATCACAGTATCAACAAACATATCTATCACAGCAGTAACTCTTGATTATACTTTTGATTCAAATATAAACCGCATCACTTCCTGATACAGAGTTTTGACACTCTTTAACATTTCGTGTTTTCACAGCGTCTTGTTAAAAGTCGCTTCTATCGCTCATTGGAAGTGAAAACGCCCGACCACAAAGACGTAGTCGCATGTGGTTTCTTTTTAAACCACGCTATAATTCTTATTCCGGCCGCTGCGTTGCCGTGACATGGTGCCGCGCGGTTCCGTTTCAGCCATGAAATAAGACTTAATTTCAGATTTTTTTTGGTTGTTCATACTGTGAAGATCCAATGAAAGTTTTAACGTGGTGCATGGCTAGTTGTTAAAAAACTAGCCATGAGAGAGAGAACTAGCCCAGAGAGTGCATTCTTCACTGTGACTCAACGCACGCATCGCCGGTTCCTGCGTGTAAAAACAAATCGCGGCAAATAAGTCGGTGCATTGACTCGGTCTCAGGAAATCACTGCACGGTACCCGCGCGGCTGCCAAGAAACACCGGCGATGCTCCGTCAACAACAACAACACAGTAAAAGAAGTGCCGGCCCGGAACAGAGTGTGCCTGTCTCTCCGCCGCGGGAGGGTTTATTAGCAGGGAGGGAGGTTTGGAACGCTGGAGATGCCCATCCTCCCGTCCACCGGAGCACTGGCGCAGAATGTTTCTCCCCCATCAAAAACTCCTATTCATTAGCACCAAGAAGCAGACTGGAGGCTCCTACAAGGTTTGTTTTGTATCTCGTAGTCCTGCACCTCTGGCTGCACCAGTGTGTTTCCCATCATCCTGCTGGGTGTTGTAGTTTATTACCCACGGGCTGACTGATGCTCTCCATTTATTATTGTTTCATACGGCGTCTCCGTGGACTGGTAATGACCCAGACTGTCTCTAATCAAAGCCATTTCCCTGTTTGTAGCATGTCCCCCCTCCTTTCCCTCTCTCTCTCTCTCTCTCTCTCTCTCTCTCTCTCTCTCTCTCTCTCTCTCTCTCTCTCTCTCTCTCTCTCTCTCTCTCTCTCTCTCTCTCTCTCTCTCTCTCTCTCACTCTCTCTCTCTCCCTTTCTTTCCTCTCTCCATCCTTCATCCATACTGTACGTATACCACCACCACCAACAACACTCTATCACCCTCTCTCTCTCTCTCTCTCTCTCTCTCTCTCTCTCTCACTCTCTCTCTCTCTCTCTCTCTCTCTCTCTGCGCCTCTCTGTGTCTCTCTCTCAGCTCGGTTCTGTGGCTTTGCAGGGATCAGTGTACAGCGTGGTGAAAGAGCAACATGTGCCGCGCAGGCCTCCAAACACGACGCAAACACACACACACACACACACACACACACACACACACACACACACACACACACACACAACCCTCCTCACCCCTCACACGGCCTGCAGTGCATACCGGAGAAAACCAAGTCGCTCGCCAGAAAAACCAGGAGAGGAAGGAGGGAAGACAAATACAAAAGACGATGATAAGTCGAAGAGAAGAAGAAGAAGAACAAAAAGTCGGAGCTCAGACAGACGTGGCCACATTTATTTCCAGCGAGGGCTTCCTGGAAACGGCACGCTAGCCGGCCTGGCGCCAGTGGCGGGCTGTGTGGACACGGGGAGCTGCGATCCACCACTCTAGAGGCAGGTGTGCTCCTGCTAAGCCCCCCTGACCCAGTGCTGATAGAGGGTGTGGGTGTGTGTGTGTGTGTGTGTGTGTGTGTGTGTGTGTGTGTGTGTGTGTGTGTGTGTGTGTGTGTGTGTGTGTGTGTGGTGTGTGTGTGTGTGTGTGTGTGTGTGTGTGTGGTGTGTGTGTGTGTGTGTGTGTGTGGGTGGCAGGCAGGAGCTCCAAGAAGAGGCTCCAGAGGTGTCTCCTGTCTGGAGTCTCTCCTTCTATATTGCTACACCTGAGAACATCTCTCTTCCCTCTGGAGGTAGTCTCTCTGCCTTCTCTCTCTCTCTCTCTCTCTCTCTCTCCCTCTCTCTAATTTGATTTGATTCAATTCAATTCATTTGAAATGGGCAGTGCATTACAGTAATAAACCATATTAACTGGAATAAAACTTTGGTCATATTCTCTCCTCTCTCTCTCTCTCTCTTTCTCTCTCTCTTGCTTGCTGACGTCCTCTCTTTCTAATTTGCTTTCACACACATTGCCTCCCCTCGCCTCCTCTTTCTCCCTGGTTGTATGTCTCTTTGTCTTCCTCTCTCCATCACCATCATCCGCATCCTCCCTCCTCCCTCCTCCTCCTCCGCTCTCCCTCCCGGACCTGCTTCCTGCCAGCAGCGTGTTCTCTCTCAGGCCGACGGCAGCACTTAGCGCCATTAGTCTGGGCTTCACATGACTACAGCGCCACTCCAGGAACGCTTGGCCGCTCCATTCCAGGCCGTGCGCCATTGTGAGGCTATTAGGAGCCGAGCCATCCATTGTGCGGTTTCTCCACACACACACAGCGCTGTCTACCAAGCCGCCCGTCAGGGACCGGGGCCGTCTTGCCATACACCGGCTGAGGTCACGATAGGTATCGACCAATCAGGACATCCGCAGGGCCACAGGGCTCGCTGGCCGTGGGGACGATTTAAGTGGCATGAGGTCATGCTTTTCCTGGTATCCAAGATACTCCCTCCCTCCCTCCCGGCTCTATCCTGTGAGTGGAAACGGTCTGGGAGTCTGGAAGTGGGGGATAGGTGGGTGGGGGGGGTGGCGGTGGTGTTTCGGCATTTTAGGAGTTTGTAGTTCCGTACGTTTTCCCGCGCCGGTATACCCCCTTCACCCAGAGAAATGTTAGATTTGAACCATCAAACTCAGCACCGACTGCACAACTGAACCCGCCCTTGACTGGCGGAGGAGGGGAGATACTCCCATGTCCCACGTCTTACAATCGGTAGGCCTACAAGCACTCGTTTTTGGACGGTTTTTTTCCTTCTCCTGCGTGGCACTCCCCAGCGCCGGTACTTAAATAGCCTGGCTCAAATCACACCGCTTTCGCCCGTGCCAACCGACGCAAAAAGTAATGGTGTTAGTAAATACCAGGGCAATTATTACTAATGAGGACCTAATTGGGACCAGATGAGCGTTTATTGAATTTGCCGGGCTAAGGTGAGGTGGAGATGGCTAACAAAGTGCAGCCGTGGCTCTGAGCCATGGCCTGGATTACCTCAGATTATTATTAGTGTTTATTAATGATTCAGCTACACCCGCAGCTTTCACTACGTTGAGAGAGAGAGAGAGAGTCTCCAAAGTTGAAGATAGGGATTGAATACGCAGGTTTGTGGGGCGACGTCACAGCAGCAGATATGCGAGCAACGACCAGGGGTCAGAAAGCATATAGACAACAGATAGACCACCGTCAAGATCACGCTAAACTGCAAGAGCCAGAGATGGAAAATGCTCAACATACCATGGGATTCACATCTCTCTAATGAAAACAGAGGACAAGTAAGGATCCAAGTCTTTGAAAGGGTGGATTGGAGTCATAATCGTCCAAAAAGCTAAGAGTCTGTGCAGTTCCAACTTCCAAAAG
>PIJE02000388.1:226062-228512 GCA_002895965.2 Coryphaenoides rupestris | reverse complement strand
GTGTGGCCGCCTTGAGTGACATGTTTGTCATCGAGTCGGGTGATGGCATCGGACACACACACAGCACACACACACACACACACTCATTCGCACACACACGCACACACACACACACGCTCTCACACACACACACACACACACACACACACACACACACACACACACACACACACACACACACACACACACACACACACACACACACACACACTTAAACACACACGCACACGCTCTCACACATACACACACAAAAAACACACACACAGGCACATTCACACTTAAACAGACACACACAGACACACAGACATATAATCTATTTGCTTACCCCATAACATTGAGACTATTTCCATACAATAAAAACGTCAACACGTAATTAATTCAAACCGTAACTGCCTATTTATGTATGTGGTCATCATAACATTGTCATCATCACACATTTAACGGATACTGATGGGGTCAATATTACATTAACAATGTTTTAAAGACACACATCCGGGATTCATTCAAGATAATTCCCCAAATTTGTTTAGGTGATGTGCCCTTTGGTGTTATTATTGACACAATTACATTTTGTTTCATTATATGTAAAACAAATATCACATTTCTGGGTCCAATTGACACAAGTTATCCCGAGTTAAATCAGCGATGGAGTTATTAACTGTACATGCGCAGATAATGTTCATGTAAAATAATCTCATAAGAAAATGTCATTATAGAAACCA
This sequence comes from Coryphaenoides rupestris, assembly GCA_002895965.2. NCBI lineage: Eukaryota > Metazoa > Chordata > Actinopteri > Gadiformes > Macrouridae > Coryphaenoides > Coryphaenoides rupestris. Next base: position 227,790 of record PIJE02000388.1, on the reverse strand, counting down.
TCACCATAAAGTTTAACCCATAACTGAACGTACAGTATGTGTATCTTAGACTTTGGTTTCAACTTTGCTTCAGCAGAGTAAACCTGAACTGTAACTTCCCCATCTAATATCGCCCTCTGCTGGAGCCCCCTTGTACTGCTCATATGAAGTCATGACCAGTTGCTCTTCAACCACTCTTGAATCCTACAGTATGGGGACACACACACACACACACACACACACACACACACACACACACACACACACACACACACACACACACACACACACACACACACACACACACACACACACACACACACACACGCACACCCTGAATACGCACATGCATGCATGTTGCAGTGAAGGACCTCTTCTTTGTCAGCGGGAATCCATTCACAAAATGGGACACTGCTGACGGCATTTCCATAGCCTCCCTATACGCGATGTCGGGGTATGTGTTTGTTTTGAGGAATATGTCTGTGCTCTACCCCTCTGTCTCTCTCTCTCTCTTTCTCTTTCCATATACAGCAACAAATGAATCCAAGCGGAGAGCCAGAAATTTGGGAATAGATTGGGTTACTTTACTTCCCAGAGACAAACGTGGCTTGTATGTGGGGGTGGGGGTGGGGGGGGGGGGCGGCCATGACAGTTGGCAGTTGGGTTGGTTTGGGGGCAGGGGGGGTGGGGGGGGGGAACCTGATACCATAATTTAGACCCGGCGTAAACACAGCGCAATGAGAGACAGACTCTCTCCTTCTCTCTGAAATACATCCCTGGGAAAAACGAGGCATTGACCACGTAAAGGACGGCTCCGGCCATCACGCGAGGTACATGTTTTTATGATGAGACGTCACGTGTTTACCGTCGTCGGGTACACAAACCCATCACAAATATGTGTTTGGCCTTGTCTCCATGTTGTGTGCGTCTGCATGGTAGAGGCTGGGGAGCCGGCCGTCTGCGCAGGTATGGATCGCCGCTCAGGAGAGACTCTGGATTGATCTAGTTGGACTTGGTCAATGGACTTGTATGTGTGTGTGTGTGTGTGTGTGTGTGTGTGTGTGTGTGTGTGTCTGTCCGTCCGTTTGTGCATGTATGAGGAGCCTACTTATCCGTATCTGGGTCTGTGCCTGTGTGTGTGCGTGTGTGTGTGTGTGTTGACGTCTGCTGATTAGCTCTGGCAGTGTGCAGTAATTGAGGGTTGCCGGGTAGATTAGTGCGATGGTTTCCCCAGCAGCAGCAGCCAGCAGCAGCAGCAGCAGCAGCAGCAGCAGCAGCCCTGCGTATTGACCCGAGTGTTTTCCAGTGGGAGGGCCAGCGCGTTACCGGAGCCCCGCGGTGGCCATGACGGATCAATGAAAGAACCTCTGGCTGGCCGCTCCCTCCCAACACAATATTACTGTCACCATCACCGGGGGAACGACTACTGCAGGCAGACAGCCCAAACGCCCCCTGCCTGCCGCCACCACGCTGGCGTTGGGCGCAAAGTTTTTCGTTTCATTAAATAATAAAAAAAAGGGTGAATGTCGATGCCGGGTCAAAGTTGAAAGGAGTTATTATTATGAATAAAATGTGAATAAAAAAAGTGAGGGCTATCTAATATGGCGGGGGATTAAAGACTATTGTGTCAAGGTTTTGTTTACGATCGCTCCAAAAAAGAAACGGGAGCGCATTCGCTCACTTTCTCTTACTCATGTAAACCAGATGATAAGCCAAACACACACACACACATACGCATGCAGACTCACA